>RCUC01138286.1:0-54811 GCA_003697995.1 Taxidea taxus jeffersonii | reverse complement strand
TGGGAAAACAATAAGCTCTTGTGTCAACCAGGCAGGGCCACACCACATGAATGTCTACCAGACACTAGGAATCAAGTGGGGAGCACTTCATGTCAAAAACAAGAGGATGGTGATATATTTATCAGGTATACAGAAACAAAAAGTAACCAAGGGACACATACCAATTACACACAAAGACTTAAGTAGCACAAAGAGAGAAATTTATGTTGACAAAAAGGAACAAACCACTGTAAATTTTTAGAAGTGAACTATATAAAGCAAGAACTACTGTAAATAAGAAGGAAAATTGTTCAAAAATATTATTTCACATTGACAATAACAAAAGTAAAATCACTACATGTCAAAACTTATCAGTAATGTAGTGCTAATATAATAACGGACTGTTTAGTCATTTATTCAGTAAAGGAACAAACTACCCCAGGACAAAGATTTTAAAATCACCTCTCTCTCTCTCCTTCTTTGTTATTATCCCAACCAGCAACCTACTTAAAACTGAAAAGCCTTGAATGGTTCTGTGTTTTCATAATGGTCTTTGTTCTACTTAATGTATTCTTAATTTTTTTTCTTCACTGACCCCTAGGGTATATTTTACCTGCCACCTACCCGATTATTTAGATAATATGACATGTTTTTGATCTATTGTATTGACTCAAAAACATTTATTTTAAAGGGGCCTGATAGATATGACAAAGATTCAAGATAGAAAGTCTGCCCTTGGTGTTAGAGGTCAAGGACAAGAAAGGCAATAGAGGCAGCTAAGGGAAGTATTCTAGTCTTATGAGGTCATAACAAGTATCAAAGACTGGGCAGCTTGAACAACAGAGATGCATTGCCTCACATTCTCACATTTCTGGAATCCAAAAGTCCAAAATCAAGGTGTCAGCAGGATTGCTTCCTTCTGAGGGTGATGAGGGCAGATTCGTTCCAGACATTTCCCTTTGGCTTGTAGATGGCCATCTTCTCCCTCTTTATTCACCTCATCTTCCTTCTGTGCATTTCTGACTCTGTCCAAATTTCCCCTTTTTATAAGGACACCAGTCACATTGGGTTAGGGCCCATCCCAATGACTTCATTTTAACTTGATTACCTCTGTGAAGACCCTATTTCTAAACAAGGTCAACTCACACCTCCAACCTCCCTTCCTTCCATAAGTCAACTGGATCTATGTTTTCCTATCTCCCATTTTTATTTTAGTCACTTAATAAAGCATTAATTTCTTTTTTATAAAACAAAAGCAAATTCACCATCCTGAAAGTCATCCACATTTGGTCCCTTCAATCTACAAATGGAGCCACTAAGTCCCTCCCAGACTCTGAGACCAAACTGTTTCCTATACAACGAATATAAGAGTCTGGACTCAAGCTTATTTCTGGTTCCATGCTAATAGAAAAGTTCAGTTTGTCAGTAATTTATTCCCTGTCTTGTGACCCAGCCCCCTGTGATTAAATCTTTACCTTCTCTTCTTATTATCCTTCTTCTAAGTTCCTACTTTACAATCTACCACTTTATAGCTAGATTCTTTTTTTTTCCCTTTAAGAGTAGGATTTACAATTTCTAAATTCTCTATCTGCTTTCAATGTAACCAAGAAATTGTATTCTTATCCCAGAGCTTCACTCTCCTTAGAACTGGGTCACTGACAGAGTTGCCAAAATTGTATGTTAAAACACTGGCTCCCAAGAAACTCTACCAGTTGTTGGTCTTGTCCCTACTTGAACATCATGGTACCTGCATATAGTAAGTATAAAGGAAATGTTTGTGTTTTTTGAATAAACATTCACTGGTGTTGGACATTGAACATTTGCTAACGTCACTTCTTTCCCTCCAAACCAAGACCAATACCTCAAAAGTACATCTTTTTTCAAACTCACCTCTCTGCCTTTTCATCCCTGGAAGGTCCTACTTTGCTTCCACATATAAACCACTGATCTTTGTTGGGATGATGAGCCTCTCAGACTCAAATTCATGACTTGCTTATACTAAGACTCAAATCAAGTCATGTCAGCCTACTCAGACCCTGGTTCCACCATACACATTATGCCTCCCTTATATGAAGTAGTAGAGATTGCTTGGCCCTAAAATAAATAAATGATAAACATATTCCAGGTAGTCCTGATATCTCCTTCCTTTCAAGTGGACCAAGACATATGATCACAGAATTACTCTGATAAAGTACAAGGCAATGGTGCAGTGAAGGTTTAACTCAGGCCCTGTTACTCGAACCCTGCACATTCCAAAGAAAGGCCTGACCTGGGAGGATCAGGCTTTGGCCAGTGCCTAGGAGATAACCTCTGGGTCCTTGGAATATCCTACTTCATAAACGTGTCCTGTATTCCCAAGGCCTTGGTCAGGCTGTGTCCGTTTGACCAGATGGTTTATGCTAGCTAATGATGTGACTTGCAGTAAATGCCTGTTTCTGTATGCCTGAGGTCCTAGGCTATGCTGTACCAGTTTTACCTCTGGGGGCTTGGAACTGGGTAGCTAAGGTTAATCACATGGGTGCTACATGCCTATAAAACCAACCTGAAACATTATAATGATAAAAACTCTGGAATACCATGGCTCTGGCCAGCTCCTCAGGTTAATAACACTTCCTACATGTTGTCACACATCATCGCTGGGGGGAAGAGGCATACCCATGTGACTGCACCGGAGAAGACACCTACAAGCTTACATCTGGCTTCTCCTGGACTTCATCCACTTGCCTTTTACCTTTGCTAATTTTAATCTGTATCCTTTCACTGCAATAAACCATAACTGTGAGTGTAACAGCTTTTCTGAATCCTGTTAAGTCCTTCTAGCTAATCATCAAGTCTGATTATTATCTTGACAAGCCCTGGCTCAGAGCCACTCTGAGTGAACACCAAAGTGAGTAAGAGAAACTCATTATTTTTGTTTCTTTATCCCTGTAGATTTTTGGAACTGAGAACACTTAGGACTTCTACATAGATGTATCTTTTTACCCTGGTTCTCACCTCTAGAGCAAATAAATCCTCAAGATGAACTGACTTGACCTAGAAAAATTTTCAATGCCTAAATGTATTAACGAAAAAAGCCAACCTATACAGACTTAGCTTAAGGAAATGATCACACATGTTCACAGAGATAGGTATAGAATATTCATTCCAGTATTTCTTGTAAGTAAAAAACCAAGCCAACTTTTATGTTCTTCAACACGAAATGTTATAATGCATAACAGAATGACCTTACTATGGAATAGTATATAGCTAGGTCTTGATATGTGGTGCAATCCAAGAAATATTACGGAGGTTAAAAATCAAGTGTAATAGATACAGCTTCATTTTTATAAAAACAAAGTAAAATCCTCATTCTTCTGTTTATGTAATACACAGCAAAAGAACTAGAATCTTATTAATCAGATACCAGTGGTACCAGGGAGCAAAAAAGGAAGGGTGGAGTGAGAGGAGATTCCTTTGGTGACATTTAAATATTTTTCAACCATTTCTGGTTTGGTCTGGTGTTGTTTTTGTAATTTCCACAGATTTTCAAAATACTAGACATCACAAAATTTAAACCACTTTGCCTTTATTTACAATGTCAAAACCACCTGGCCCTAGTCAGCAACATTCAGTAGTGTTAGAACTGGTATTGCATTTACCTTCACTTTTCCCTCTGAGCAATCTCACAGGAGCTGTGCTGCTGGTTTAGCAGAAGGGAACTGGCTCACTAGGTGTGAGAACAGGTAGCTAGGAGGGAGTTGACAGACACCTTGCATGAGAATGAGGCTCCTCGATAGTGTTCATTTGATCCAGCTTGACCTTGTCATAAAGATCTTTAAAAACTAAGTATGAATGTTCTTGTTCCCCTAGCTCATGGAACAAATACCCTAAGCAGGAATTCCTCCCATGAAGCCATTCTTTGTATTCCGAGGGGCTGGGGAAACTCCCTACTCTTGAAGAGCAGACTGAGTACTGAGTGTGGGTTGTACAGTTATGAGGTAATAAAGAACACTTTACCTGGCTCAGGTGTGATCTCATGCAAGTCCACTTCTACTCTTTTTTTTAAGATTTTATTTATTTATTTGAGAGAGAGAGAGAGAGAGCATGAGTGGGGAGAGGGCCAGAGGGAGAAAGAGACTCCCCACCAAGCAGGGAGCCCAATGCGGGACTCCATCCCAGGACTCCAGGATCATGACCTGAGCTGAAGGCAGACGCTTAACCAACTAAGCCACCCAGGTGCTTACACACACACTTCTACTCTAAACATCAGTTTTCTTCATCTGTAACACAAAGATCAGGAGTTGATCATCACTCTTATCATTTACAGCACTACAGTTCTAACTGTATTACACAATAAATTAGTTACAGTTTCCTTCACCTGGCACACCTTCTTCCCTCCACAGGGCCACTGCTTCCTCCCACCAAACTCTCTGTTTTTCCCAAGAGAAGGAAAGTTTAGGCCTCTATTAAAAAGAAAAGAAATAATTCCTGTTGGGCAAGTATCATCACCCATCACCCAACTCCTCATCAACCATGCAAAGAAATACATTTCTTCTAAATACATTTAATACATTTCAAATAAAGCTACCCACTTCGTATTAGTTGTATTATATAATTCTAACTCTCACACAGTGATTTATGCCTTTTGATGTCTATCAAGATGAATTAAAACCTTGATTAATGAAAAGCACATGTTTCATATTCATATGCCTCTTTAATCTTTTGTATGAAGAAAGAGGGCACATTAATCTCTGACAAAAAAATGAAGTCTCAGCATGGAGAGAATAAGGAACAGACCTCAATGTTAACACAGATGTAATTCAAAGAGCTTGTGATCACTTTCAATTTCTTAGACTAACTTCTAGATGTTTCTAACATTTATTTTGTCTCTCAATTTGAAGTCTATCAGGAAATACAAGAAGAAAAACATTCATTTATGGTCTTCATTTTCAGAACAAATTGAATCTCATTATAAATGTCTATACTTTTCTACTATAATTTATCTGCTCACAAGGCCAACGGCAGAAGATTAAAGGATCATAAGCAAGGGCTGCTGGGCATGACAGAAAGACAACGAGCATTCCTTCCGTCATGACACAACATGACCCAAGCGCCCAGCAAGTCTATAAGAAAGTACAGCAGACACATTGCACCACTAACTCTGTTTCTGAAACAGCTTGGTGTTATGAGTTCCTGAAATTTCATGTACATTCTGTTTCACTGTTGCAATTATAAATCCCTGAAGTTAAGAATCATTGAAAAATGTTGGTAATGTCTATCCTCTAGCACTACATGGACAATGGATATCAACGATATTTGTGGTTTCCTTGGAGCAGCTCTTATGCTTCAAATCGTTTACAGTTTAATTTTAGATTGAACACCAATTACATCTGAAAAAATAACCTTGAAAACCTATACTTATAGCAACTAAAGATAATGTTATGTAAAACTGTAATTTAGCTGGTGAGCATATTTATGGAACAGCTGTGAAACAACAGATTCTGTCAAGATCTGAGGTAGGCACAAAATATATAGATGACAAAGTCCTTTTCTTAAAAAAATTTATACTCTACCTGGGGCCCAGAGCATGGGAGGTAACAGCAATTTAGCAAAGAAAGGGAGAAACTAGTCTGAACTCAAATTGAAAATGTAAATGCTGAGTCTATCAAAGGAAGGTGTGAAACAAATCAGAAAGTGTTAAACACGTCCTGATCCAAACTCAGAGGAGCTTGGTTAGGGGGAAAGTGCAACAAAGGGTAACACTTGCTGGCATAGTGGAAATAGTGAGAGCCTCAAGGTTGGAAATAAAAATTTTAAATGGCAATAGGCATTTCAGATAGAGAGGAATCAGCAACATTTTGTAAGAATCATTCTGATTAATGCCTCTTGAGTCATTGCCTAGGGCAATAAAAGAGTGGGGTGTTGGCAGGGATCCCCAAAGTGCCTGTTCTGGACTCTAAGAGCAAGATAAAGGTGGTGACACCAAACACTCATGTTATCAGGAAATTCAAGAAAAAAACTAGAGTGGTGTATCTTGTGTACATAGTCTTATTTGGGGTTCCACTTTGGAAATTGTAGCCACTGTACCATGGTGACAAACAATGTCCATGCTTCAGATACCAAAGCAGCCACACCTCAGCCTGGCTGATGTTTCCACACACTTTCAATAGTCACAGCCTGATTCCTATAGAAAAGGAAAAGGCTGCAAGTCATTTGTATAAATAAATCCTTAATACCAGCTTTACTATCTTCCTTCTTTCTTTCACATAAAAGTACACTCACAAGCTTCTGATATCAGTCGTAATGGAGTAGCTGATAGCAAACAAATCCATCCCACTGAAAAAAATTATAAAACCTGGACAAAATACGTTAAAGTCACTGCAAGAATGGAGGGGTAATGAATGCAGGCAGGATATGAGGTGCTGTGATGCACGTGGAAAAGAAGGTACAGGTCATGAGCTTTATCCTTTTCATCTGGCCCTTGCCCTGAGGTCGTTTTCCAGTTTCCAGTAAACAGAGGATTAGACCTCTGCCAGAAATACCCTGGTCTTAATGGACTATGGAGAGAGAGTCTGGTATCTGGGCAACCATAGGAGCTTTTAGATTAAAACTTTGAGATTAGAAGCACAAAGAGAAAGGAGCCCTAGGAAAGAAAGCCCCATGATCTGCATGTAAATTTCCCTCAATCATTGACCAACACCTAAATTACACATGAAAACCATGAGTATAAAAGAGGTAATTCCTAGCCAATTCAATAAGCAAGAAAGAAATACAGCCATACTGATTGTGACCTATTCTCAGACAACATGATTGTCAGAGTGGAAATCCCACTGAATCTGGGGAATAAAACAACAACCCTAGAACTAATAACTGAGCTTAGCAAGATCATAAGATATAAGGTCCATGTTCAAAAGTCAATTGTATTTGAACACACAATTAAAAGTTGGAAATTGAAAAATTTAAGAACTGTACTACTTATAATAACACTTCAGGTACAACTTGAGCAAAATATGCACCCTGATCAAAGAAGTAACAATTGGGTCAAAGACCTAAATAAATGGAAAGATATACAGTGTTCGTGGATTAGAAGACTCAATATAGTGCTGTCAGTTTTCCCCAAATTGCTCTGTAGATTCAATACAATCCTAGTAAAAAACTCCTAGCATTTTTTAAATAAACAACACACTATTTCTAACATTTATAGGAAAAGCAAAGGCAAACAGTCCAAACAGTTTTCTTTTTTAAGGAGCAAAGCTGGGGGATTCCTTTACCTGACTTCAAGATAATCTGAAACTTTAGTATTCAAGAAGTAAGGCACTGGTGGAAGGGTAGACACAGGCCAGCCTAACAGAGTAAAGGTTCTAGAAATACGTTCATGGATATATATATTTCACAAAGATGTTTATGCAATTCAGTGCATAAAGACCTAGTCTTTTTTCTAAAAAATAGACATGCATATGAAACTAAAATATTCTCAGAAAATTAGAAATAATTATCTATCAATAAAAGACTGAATAATAAGTTGTGGTGTAGTCATACAATTGAATATGACACAACACCAGAAGAGAACGAATAAATTTCACAGCCATGATGTTAGAAGCCAGACATAAAAGACTTTTTATTCAAATGTCTACATTAGGCAAAACTAATCCATGAAAATAGGCATCAGAAAGTGTTTTCCTTTGCAAAATACTGACTGGAAGTGACAAAAGGGAGCATTTTGGATGGGGATAAGTTTCTGTATCTTGATCTGGTAGTCAGTTTTGAAAAAGAAAGAAGAAAAGAAAAGGAAAGGAAAGGGTGGAAGGGAGAGAGGTAAAGCAGAAGAGAGGGACAGAGAGAAGAAGGGAGGAAGAGAGAACTTTATACACTGCTCTTATACGAGGATATGATCTCCAGGATATAGTGTCAAGTGGAAAATCAAAACACAGGACAATATTTATTATATGACAGGTTTTATCTAAGAATGGAGGTAGGAAGATATAAATATGTTTATTTACCAAAGAGCAGAAATTGGTGAATAAACCAAAAATGAATAAAGTGGGGAGGAAAAGAATAGGGTACAGGCAACAAAGATGAAAGCTATGTCTCTGAATATCTTTGTTTACTGTTCTAATTTTAGAACCATAAAAATGTTTTTATGTAACTTAAAACAAATAAATTTAAAAAAGAATACTCTATAAAAATAATCTGAAACAGATGTATTTAATAGTGTATCAAATTGATAGCATGATTACATGGAGAAGAATCCCATCAAGTGACTGTTAAAATGTTATATTTCAAATGTATCTTCCTCTGGGAATGTATACAAAAGACAAAAGAACTGCCACGAAATCACTAGCTGTATTCAGCTATATTATTTTTAGTAGAAATACTGTGACTGTTACTTTTAAAATACAGTAAATAGGAAATGTCATTAGAAAGTAATATTTTTCACATAGGAGAAAGAGATACAAACATAAAATCAAAAATAATCTGTTTCAATCTCCATCTTTATCCCCATATTTCTTCAAACTAAGTGTTATTTATCACCTTAGTTGCGGCTTGGGAACAAGCTTGCAGATCTGGGAAATAGAGAATCAAGCTTGGGGCCCAAATAAATTCGAGGACTAACAAGCACTACATTACACTGATTTGATTCTGGTAGGAACACAGCAGCAGCACAGCACTGAATCTGCCCATCATGAAGAACAGCAAGGGAGCAATACCCAAACTCAGCGAGCAGATGGCCAGATGAGACGGAGTGATAGCATGCAACAGGGACTGACAGCACACAGGACCCCCCCCCCCAAAAAAAAAGAAAAAGAAAAAGCCATTTCATAAATGAAAACTAAATTACAAAGAACACAACGAAGAAGAGGCAACAGAAAAGGCACAATAAAGATGTAGAAGATAGAGGCAAGAAAACCAAATAAAATGCAGAGTGGGGAAAAAAAGGACTACACTAAAAATATATATTTATTTTTTAAGGTATATTTATTTACTTGAGAGAGAGACAGAGAGAGGGAGAGAGAAAATCCTGAAGCAGTCTCCCTGCTGCGTACGGAGCCCAATGCAGGGTTCGATCCCAGGACCCTAAGATTGTGACCTGAGCCCTGAGCTTAGGACATGGCAGCCTCCCAACTGACTTAGCCACCCAGGCACCTCGAATATATACATTTAAAAAATAGTAATACTTCAGAGAGTTTTGCCAATTAAATTTTTCTTCATAGATACATTTCACAAATATCCAATATTGATAATTCACAACTGAAAACTTTCACAGTGCAGAAGGTATATCTTTGCTTTTGACTGTCACTGTAAAACACTGTTGAGATAATTTTTTCAACCTTAACATGGACCTTTCTAGACTAACAGAATCACAGGCTCTAGTTTTACAAATCTCTTTTCTTTTTATTTTTTTTAAGATTTTATTTATTTATTTGACAGAGATCACACAAGTAGGCAGAGAGGCAGACAGAGAGAGAGGAGAGAAGCAGGCTCCCTGCTGAGCAGAGAGCCCGATGTGGGACTCGATCCCAGGACCCTGGGATCATGACCTGAGCCGAAGGCAGCGGCTTAACCCACTGAGCCACCCAGGCGTCCCTCTCTTTTCTTTTTACATCAATAGTTAAAATTTGTAGAACAAAAGTATGTTCCTAAAAACACAATATCAATGACTACTCATGGGAAAAAAGCTCCTACTTTCCAATAACTTAATATGAGATAGACAGTTGACTGATAGACTGGTAAATGATGATCACACATTAATAGGTTAGACAAATAGACACATACACACATACATACATACATACATAGACAAGCCAGAGTGTTGAAGAAAAGACATAACTTTTTCATTCATGTCCTATTTTTCTATGAAAAATAGACTGAAAGAATAGAAGTCAACAATATAATTTTTATAAGTAAGAGAAAAAAATGTAAAGATTTGAGAAGGCCCTGGATATGAATTCAGTAATCAAGTAGACAAAATATCTCCAACCTACTGGGTTTTTCCCCTCAATCTCTAAGCATGCCTAGAAATTACTCCAGTGACTCATCACTTTCTTTGTGAGGACTATTGTGAGCTTCACCATTAGTGCTACAAGGACCTTTTGTAGGACAGGTAGTGCCAAGGGGCCACAGCCAAAAGCAGTGTACCCTATAGAGTTACCAAGTTGATTCCAGAGTCAACTGTGTAAATGGAACAAAATGAGAAAAGGGAGCCAAGTGAAGAGGGAGTGGCAGTAGGAACTGACATGAGGTAGACCTTTAGGAACAAAAGAAAGGAGGGACTCTAAGCAAGCTCGGGGCTTCCCACAGCGTTCTAGGCACTACTCTCCATTCCATGCATGAGATGGGCATGCTAGAAGTAGTTAAAGCAGAAAGACCCCTCCTTTCTGTCTGGCACACCAGAAGATGACACTATGATGAAACTAATATAGAGCAAATATCAAAAGTACCCCACCTGTTGATGCACAAACTGTGGAGGCATATCACCTTGAGATAGATGATAGGTAGATAGATAGGATAGATATCTGCCCCCCTTCTTGATCAACCTTCCTCTAGATAATGCTCCCTCTTCTACTTCCATCAACATCTACCTTGACTCCCTCAATTACTTCTAGTGCCCATCCACTTTTCAATCTGGTATGTGCTAGCATCTGTCCCCATCCATCCTTCTAAAATTGCTTCTACCAAGGTCACTCATAACCCTCTATTACTAAAGCTTGTGAAGACCAGTAACTTCCTTAAATAAAATATTGTGCTGCCCTTGACGCTGTCCACTGGTTCTTATTATGAAACTTTTCCCTTCACTTGTAGGGCACCAGACTCTCTGAGTCTTTCCTTTCTCTCCACTGATGATTTCCAGATTTACACCTACTGCCCATGTCTGATTTCTAGTCAATGCCATTATTTTGACTTCTTATTGTAAGGCAGAGGAATGTGGTAGTTAAGAGCATGGACTTGAGCCAGAATACACGGGCTGTGTGATCTTGGGGAAGTCTCCCAAGCCCTCCCTGTGCTACAGTTTTATCTGTAAAATTGGGGGAGGGGGTTAGTAAATAACATTACCTACTCCATAGGATTCTTTTTCCAATTAATTGCTTTAATATATATAAAGGGGTTTTATGTATAGTATATGTAAAGTTCTTAGAATGGTACCTGAAACATAATAAACACAATGTGTTTGCTCTTTTTTTAAATAAGTATCACTTTCTAGAATTTCCTATAAGCATCTCAAGCCTGTTTCCTAAATCTGTTCCTGCTATATTCATTCATTCACTTCTCTCCATCTCTAGCCCCAACATCCTATTGGATTTCAACTCTCTGGGTGATCCATATTTACCACTGTAGCTTTACTTCTGGTCCTTTCTCCCCTACCTCACCACCCCATTCGTTCACGCTATGACAGAAACTAAAATCTATTTTTCACTGCTTGACCATGTCATGCTTTCTCCTTCCTCAGAGCTCTTATCTTCTCTTGTGGCCTAGTCTTCCAGGAACACACACACACTCTCTCATTCCTTTCTACCTAGACCACCAAATATCCATTCCCATATAGGACCAGCATATATGGTTGCACAGGATAGGCACTGAAGAACTCCAGGGGAACTCCATTCACATCTGAGTCTATGTGAACAGAATCCCCTAGAGTCATATAGTATCTACAAAGTCACATATGGTGGTTCTTGTCTGCCTATCTTATCCAGATAACTCTTCCTCTTTCTTCAAGTGTCTCTGCAGAGGTGACTTCTTTCAGGATTTCAGGATTTCAGTGACTATCTTCTGGATTTCCTCACTTGGTAAAAGTTAGTGCCCATCTTCTGTTTTCTGTTGGTACACCATGCTATTGATCACAACACTTGTCACAAAATACTGCAACCATGTTTTCTTATATTAGCTCTCACCAGACTGTTAGTGGTTCAACTAGTCCAAACCAAACTCACTAACTTCTCCACATCCCAACTCTCTCATCTGGTTTTTTACTTTAAATCACCCAAACTTCCCTTCTATATTCTCTTCTACATTTTCTATTTAGATGAAACTACCCATTCACCCAATCTTTCCACTGACCCTCTGACAGTAGTATTCTTGTTTTCTAATCAGACTTAATTAGTAGCCATAGCATTTTCATATAGATTTTTGTGGTGGCACATATCAACCTGAATTATATTGTAATTATTGGCTCCTGTGCTAATCTTTCCATACACCATGAACTTAACAAAAGCACAAGATAACCCCCCATCACCAATACCTGACATAGGGCTTGGATCTATTCAGTATTATTATTTTTGAGTGTGAAAAATAAATAAAATAACTTTATAGGATTTAAGTAAACTACAAATCCAAATAAAGCATTTATCAGGACCCTGTTAAATTCAATCATATGTCTTGGGACATTTTTTTCTTTTTAATATATTTTATTCATTTAAAATATTGGTTTTCATTCAGAAAAATACTGAAATGCACATTTTTCTATAATCAAATGGACATATTTGTTCATACTTATATTACCCATGTAAGTAAAAATCATTTTAGTATATACTCACATATGTCACAACTTGCAAAATCTATTTCAGTGCTGGCAATTTAACTGGCAACAAGGAAATATTGGCAATTATGGTGATAAAAGGATGTTGCTTCAAAGAACACTGTAAACAATAAAAACATCCAAAAAAATCAAAATTCTTAAAAGCTGTTATTTTAAGTAAATTTCCATCACTTTTCTGATACCAAAAATATTTGTATTGCTCATAGGTGTAAAACCATAACTGTCTCCTTTTAAAAATGAAAAGAGAAAGGAAAAGAAGTAACCACTGTGTTTGAGTCTGGGTTCTGATCATTAATGATCTGGGGATATTGAACAAGTCAATGAATCTCACACACCCTCAGTTTCCTATGTGTAATCAAAAGAGAGTAATAATAATATGATCTCACAAAGTTAAATTAAATCAAGATTAAATGTGACTTGGTGTACAATAGTGATTTCTAAACTGTACACTCCTAGATTACCATTATTACTACTAATACGACTCCTACCAGGAAAATTGCTTTCCAAAGAATAACTCAGTCCTAGTATGAATTCGTTTCTTGCACCCCTCTGCCTCTTTATTATTGGAACTAACACTGGAAGATAAAAGTTTCAAGACAGTGTTATCTTGAAAGTAGAGAAGAAATCTAGCAGATACAAACAAAGCATAAATGCGCATTAGTATTTGAGTGCACATCTTATTTGCATTGGATTTTAATGGCTTTTAGAAAACAAAGCCATAGAAAGCCAATACTCCAAGTTTCACTTCTAGCCACCAAATAGTGTAGAACAAGGGTCAGCAAACTTGTTCTGTAAAGTACCAGATAGTAAATATTTTAGGCTTTGTGAGCCATATGATCTCTGTCATAACTATTCAACTCAGATGTGTAAAACCAGCTATACACAATATGCAAACGAACGAGTAGGGCTGTGTTCCAGTAAAACTTTATTTAGGCACATTAAACTTAAATTTCATACAATTTTCATGTTATGAAATACTCTTTTTCCTTTGGTTTTTTAAAAACCATTTAATGGGGCGCCTGGGTGGCTCAGTGGGTTAAAGCCTCTGCCTTCAGCTCAGGTCATGATCTCAGGGTCCTGGGATCGAGTCCCGCATCGGGCTCCTTGCTCAGCGGGGAGCCTGCTTCCTCCTCTCTCTCTGCCTGCCTCTCTGCCTACTTGTGATCTCTGTCAAATAAATAAATAAATAAATCTTTTAAAAAATAAATAAAAATAAAAACCATTTAATGATGTAAAACCCCTTAGTTCACAGGCTGAACGAAAACAGGTGGCAAGTTGGTCAGTGTGCCATCCTCTGGTATAAAAGATAACACCCCACAGCAGACATTTTTCTGGTAAAAGAGCAATGCAAATTAATTCTTTTTGGTGTAGTGGTTTAGCCAGGGTTGGTAGTTTCATAAATTAGAATACTTTTGAGTTTATATTATATGTAAAATTCTTGATCTCTCCTGAGAACATTGTCTGAGGAAATGTGGAGGTCACTGTTCCAAGGGAGGTCACTGTTTGCAGTAATTGAAGGTCCACCAAACTCGTACTTGTACATATCTGATACCACACCGTTGATCGGCATGACATGTCGCGTAACCAGGAAAGACATACATATTATAAATGTGCGACTACAAAATCCTTGCATCCTGCTCATACATTCTGTTGCCCAGGCACGGTAACGAGGGTTTGCTTTGAAGAGTTACCCAAACCAGGTTTGAATCCCAGTTTTGCCACTTCATAACTGTGTAATTTGAAGGGAGTTTGTCAGATCCTTTAAACTTAATCCCTCAACCGTAATACAAGAAAAATGACAAGAATATTTGCAGGGTTGGTGGAAAGTAAAAGGAGATCATATATCTCATACACATAGGGAAACACATGGTCCCTTTTCCTCATCCTATTTCCAATTTCAAAAGATGTTTCAAAATCTACCGCTACTCTAAATTCAGATGAATTCTCACATTTTATTTTTCCTTTTGTCTGAATCTATGATTCTACGAGGAACCACTAATGTTTCTAAAATTCTTACCGTGTGTTAGTATAACATTATCACATTTTTATCTACATTTAAAATGCCTTTTGGATGCCTGGGTGGCTCAGTTGGTTAAGCGGCTGCCTTCGGCTCAGATCATGATCCCAGCGTCCTGGGATCAAGTCCCACATGGGGCTCCTTGCTCGGCAGGGAGCCTGCTTCTCCCTCTGCCTCTGCCTGCCCCTCTGTCTGCCTGTGCTCGTTCACTCTCTCTCACTCTCTCTCTGACAAATAAATAAATAAAATCTTAAAAATAAATAAATAAAATAAAATGCCTTTTATCAGTGAAAGTACATACTCATTTAATGGAAACAAAAAGCAGAGAGATTCACAAGAACATCCAAACATTAACTTCAAGTGTGCAAAGTGCCAAAAAGTTTCAGCAATCATGCATATTTTCCCATGTAAAATATTAATATCCTTTAGAGTTATCCAAAAATACAAGCCGACTTTGTTTTCTCTTTTAGACATACAGTTCTTTAACTGTAAATCTTTCCATTCTATTCGACATCAAACCAAAAATCTCCTGAGAATTCTCATCACAGAACTGAAAAAGGTCGAGGGGGAATAAAATCTCTTGACATTGAAGGGACAATGACATATGGCTATTAGAGCAAATCAAGTCTAACTGCTCAGGTATTCTCTCCCTTGCCCATCAGGCCACTGTTTTGGCAGGAAAAAGGTTTGGGGGTCAGAATGCCTGTGTTCAAATTCCAGCTCTTTAACTAGAAGGCTGAATAACCCTGGGTAAATCTACCTACCTCCTCTGTGTGTCAGTTTCCTCACCTGTATAATGGGGCTAATCATACCATAATCTCACAGGAAGACCTATTATGAGGATTAAAGGTGTGTGTCTCAATTTGAGTTTTCCCAAAAGTGGAGGCTGAGATAGAACTCAGGTTCAGAATTCTGTTTTAGGAGGTGCTCCCCAGGAGCTGGGAGGGTAAGGCAAGAAAAGGAGGAAAGCCAAGCCAACTAAGAATACACTGTTGGACTAGTGCCCAACATGGGCAACAGTGTGGCTCAATCCTACAAGGGGCCTTTGGAAGAACCTTGTAGAATGGCCCTCAAAAGTATGCTTCTGCAGGATAGGAAGCTGGGACATTTATCCACTAACTCCCACTCCTCATTTGCTAAGGAGTTTTAACCTTCCCCTCACTTCCTGGCTGGCTTGTTCACTGGCTAGACAGCCCTCCCCAGCTTCAGAGGAGTCCTGAGGCATGCCCTTGGGGTGGGGTGATGGCAAACAGCACAGAACTTTTCACCATAGCTACACTAAACTCAAACTGATATGGGCCACATGTTGTGGGTTCAGAATCTATCTGGTACAATGTATGAAACGCTACGTACAGGATATGGAAAATCCTATCTGTTTAATGAATCATTGTTCTTATTATTAATATGAAGCCAACACCATTCATCCTCTGGGTTCTGAATACTGAATAACAATGTCACATACCCAGACAGAAAACGTAGGCAAGGGTGCAAGTAGGAAGGCCAGAAAAGGATGAGGTCATGTAGGACTTCCCAGGGTTCTAGGTGGCTGCAGGACGTTGTGGAGGAAGGATCTAACAGACAGACTAGAATTCAGTCTGGAGCTCAGGAGAAAATGTGTGGAGCTGAGGCCAGCAACTGGAAACCACCAGTGTGGACATCAGAGTTCAAATGGTGATACGTGACCACGGAGGAAAACAAGTGGGATGGAGAAAAGAGAACCAAGAATGAAACCTCAACCACAAGAGTATTTAAGAGACCATGAAATGAGGGTGAGACTATGTAACAAACAAACAAAAAAATAATCCTGCCAGGGAAGTAGGAGGCAAGCAGGAGAGGATGGTGTCATGGAAACCAGAGCAAAGAAAACAAGTGTTTCCAGGAGGATGGAGTACTCAACAGTGTCAGATTCTACCAAGACCAACGTGAAAACAACTGGAAAATTCTCCTTATGTGCATATTTCAGAAGATGTATTTGTTTTTAATGGAATAGGATTTTAGGTGGGAGAAGTAGAAATAACAAGAACAACTTAAGAATTGAGGCACAGAAGGATCTATAAAATTCAATTAAAAGCAGAAGGCTTTTATTGCATTCCTATAGTATGCTCAGAGCATAACTGAGACAGATTATCCAAAAATTACCAAAAAGTAATAACTAGAGTTTTTTTAAATCTCTTCTTCTCATCTTCTTCTGTCCTTGGAAAGTGGGTTTTATAATGTGAACATTTCATATTATAAAATTGGCCTCAAGCTTTAACTCTACTCGTGTGCATTATTTGATCAGCAAGCATTCCCGACTGCTCATTCTCCACTAGAATGCAAAGCATGTCATCTGAACAATGGAAGCTTTGCAAGCCAACCTAATTATTAATACGCCCACTGGCTTTTCCAAACATATGCTTAAATATCTTCTTCAGTCTAGGATTTGATAGCCTGGTATTACAAAACAAGAAACCTCACTTGTTTCACTGCTATAATAACCAACTGTCTTTTAGTTTGTGGTTGGGAGGCACTGGCCACTAGGTGGAGAAAGATACTCAGTGACCCCCCTAGGCAAAGGCATGAACTGAATTTATAGTTTCTAAGATTGCTTTAGCAACTTCTCAGGGCAGTAGGTTGGGTTCAGTTGTGAACAAAAGAAACCTCTATGAAGGGCGATCCCAAGTATTCCATGCACTTAGAGGTCATTACTCTTCCCCTTGGAATCCATGCATTCACTTTCCAAGAATGAGTTCCCTGCCCTTCTGATCAAGATAATCCTCAGAATTTGACTTAACAAGTCATTGTTCTGATTCTCATCCTTTAGCCTTCCACATAGCTCCGGGTAACACAGCTCTTGCTTTATCTGTGAAATAGAAGGGATTATGCCCCTTTGTCGAGTCCCGGAACACACTCAGATAACATCCTTAACTTCAAAAAAATATAAAGGACAACAACCATACTCTCCAGAAATATTTCCCTTTTTCTTGGGGGCCTTGAAGGGACAGAAGACCTTCAGAAAACAAAGGAATAAAACTCTTAAGGGTGAAATTTGAGAACAACCGTTAAACCCATAACCCACCCTAATATCTGTCTTGATCTGGAATTGTAGTAAATTTCCCATTATCCTTAAATAACTTATATGAATAGTATTTTATAAGGAAATCTGTTTCTCTAGTCAAAAGACATTTTTATTCAAAAACATAAATTAACTCCATTAAATGCCTTTTGCTATATCCTTTATCTCTCAATCACAGCATAATTTTTGTTCTTTTTCTTTATACTGTTTTCTTCTAAATATACATATGCTTTAATCACTTTCACAAAAGACCTCAAATATAGACTTTTAACTTTCTCTTTAAATAAAGTTATACGTTTATTTTCTCATCACTCATCTAAACACTTAGGCATGTCCAAATATGCAAGTTATTTACTGGAAAATGTTTTCCTACTTTTCAACTGATCATTGTTGGCAGAGAGAAAAAATAGGAAGTCAGAGTTGTTTCATAGATATGATTTTCCTTTTGCTCACAAATATTCCAGATTCTGCCATTTTAAACCTTATACATTTTTTAAATGTAGAAGAGTAGATCCTATGAGTTCTTACCACAAGTATAAAAACTTTTTTTTATCTGAATGAGGTAATGGATGTTAACTAAACTTACTGTAGTAATAATTTCATAATACATATAAGTCAAGTCATTATGCCATATATCTAAACTTATTTTAAAAATGAAAGGATAAAAGTGGAATACTGTAGACAGACAAAGATACTTAGAGACAGAGATCATAAAGCTAAAAAGAAATTCAGTGACAAAATGAAAGAAGTGAGGACTGAATCAGAGAAAGATAATTATCATACGGTTTCACTCATATGTAAAATATAAGAAATAGTGCAGAGGATCATGGGGTAAGGGAGGAAAAACTGGATGAGAAGTCATCAGAGAGAGAGAAAACCATAAGGAGGCTCTTACCTACAGAAAACAAACTGAGGGCTGAAGAAGGGGAGGTGGGTAGGAGGATGGGGTAATTGGGTGTTGGGTATTAAAGAGGGCATGTGATGTGATGAGCACTGGGTGTTATATGCAACTGATAAATTACTGAACACTACATCAGAAACTAAGTATGTACTATATGTTAGCTAACTGAATTTAAGTTCAAAAAATAAAAAGTAAGGATTGAATGGAAAAATGTCTGTTGGGATCCTGGTGTTCTATCTGCAGAACTTGGTGGTAGTTTTTACTCTAGGATGGTCCCTTTCACATTTGATGCCTTACTCCTTTTACCTTCAGATTCACTGTTTTCCCTGATGTTTAAATCTTGCAAAGATACCCAAAAATCTAAAGATACCGTTAACTTTGATTATTCCAAGAAGAAATCACTTTAATTAACTTAGCAATTAATTACTAACTTTACATTTCATAATTAATGTGGTCTGAAAAGTACAAGGTCAAATATTTTACTCTGCTTGATTCTTTCAGCCTTTGAGAGAGAAAGTGTGCCCCATGCATGTGTGCAAACTCCACGCACACTCAGGATCACAGACACCTAGAGCCTAGACCTTTGGAAAATGGAATCCGAGCCCCGTCATTTGAATGATAGGATGCTGGGCCTGGAGAAGAGAAGCACCTTCATCCACATCTCCTGTTGCTGGTGGATGGATTCAAACCTTAACACAGAGACATAATGTTTTTCCTGAAATAAAGACAAGTTTAACCGAAACTGCGTGTATCTGATACCCTGATAGGAGAACAGCGGACACATTCTGGTCTCTACCCGCAGAAACAAACAGAATAGGTGGTCTATACAGCTCAAGTTTCTCTTTCATTGAGGCTTATCACATAAGAGGCTAGAAGAACCATCAGCCCAAGCCTCAAATTTAGACTTTTCACCTTAACCCACAGTAAGTTTAAACATTCTGTTCTAGAAGCACCCAAACAGAGCCGAAAGACATTCCCCCACACAACTTTAAACCTGGAGCCCTTTCAGGCCCACCAGGATCATATGACTAACATAACCGTGTTGCACAATGCCGTGTGTGCACATTTGTGTGTAAACAGCACTGGTATTTTAAATGCAGTTATGTAAATTATAAATCTTCCCCATGCACCAGAAGACTAGAAAAATGGAAGTGTTCTGACTTCTTTAGACATCTGGGAACTCTGCTGATAGGAATACCAGATTGTTTTGTGGGGAAATAGGGCATTCCTCCAAAACAGAGGCATCGTTCCTAAACATGCACCCCCTGCTGGACATTCTATTTGGAGTTTCATAATAACATGTGGTGTAAGAACATACGATCCCATACAATCCCATGTAATCCCCACAATACCCTCTGATACAGGCACTATTATCGTACCCAGTTCCTAGAGGAGGAAAGGGGGACTTAGGTTAAGCACTCAAGCATAGACAACGAATAAGTGGTTGAGCTAGGACTAGAGAGTCCCATCTCTGCTGACACCAAAGCCAAGGCCCAGCCACTCCGGACCACCCCCTCCCACGGGTGGGTGAATTTCCATGCCGCAACACTAATACTTCAGGAAAATCACAAGACATTCTTAAATTCCCACTTAGTGACCTCTCAATCACATATTCAGCTCTTGCCATCAGCCTCTACTGCCTTCATTCACCTGGAGGAAGGAAGGTGCTCCAGCCTGTCCCAGAGAAGTGAATGTTTACGTGAGCATCTGAGTGTGTACATCACGTTCAAAGTTGAATGTTGGTGACGGGAGGTCTAACTGCTAGTCGTCTTGTCTGTGATCCCACATCCTTTCCTTGGCTTCTATCCCTAATTCATTCCTGACACTAACCATTTTTTGGTCCCTCTTTTACATTATAATCTATTGCATAGTGCAGTTATGGCTCATTCCTCAGCTTTTCTACCTACTTTCAAATAATAGTCAAATCCTGTTTCTGTTTCTTTCTCCATTGACCCTAAAGGACAATATTTTTGCCCAATATACTCTCAGCATCCAAACTCTATCAAAGACTGGGACCAGATTAGGGAAGAGTTGGCCTTGATGTCTCCCTAACTAGTTCTCTGTGTAAGTCTCTCTTCGTTCTCCCTGGACTTCCTCTGTCTGCCTGCTACTCTGGATTCTATAGTTAAGAAAGATAATGATATTACTAACTAATGCCTGTAAGTATTTGTAACCTACTGTCCCCCATCCTGTCCCTCCTGGAGAGGTAAGTGCCTTTGACAGAATTTAAGACACTGAACATCTGGTGGGAAGGAGTATTCATTATAACATTTAAGTGATTAGTTGTTCATGTAAAGTCAGCCTTTCCCTGAGCTAAGTACCACATCTCAGAGGATGGCCAAGTACGTATCCTCCTCCCTGAAGCAGGATGAGGCAGCTTAGGAAAGAACAGACACGGAACCAGACCCACCCAACAGAGAGAGCCAGGCCTCAATGACAAGTTCAGAATACCATGTCCAGCCATTTAAGGCAAAAGAGAAAGGAAGTGGTCCAGGAGAGCTGTCAACTTCAGGAGTATAACACAAATTGGAGCATCTACACAGGTAAGTGGAAGAATAAAGAAATTAACTCTAAAGCAGGTCATATTCCAAGGTCTAATTATGAAGGACCATTGGGGAAACTAGGAGCAGTAGGCAGGCTGGGGACCAGAGCTCTGTTCAAATCCCTGGACTGTGAATGGCCAGACCAAGACAGGTACTTAGCTCCAAAGGAACCAAAACACTAGGCATGTCTCTGAATTGTCAACTTGGCTCAGAAAACAAGACAAGAATCCTTCTCTTAAATATAAGTGGAGAGCATTGATTTCCAGATAAAACCTCCCTGATCAGAATGGAGACACAAATTCAGGGCCCGATGCTCTGGCCCCTGGACAGAGTCCTACAAGTTCTCTGGTTTGCAGTCAGGATGGAGACTTGCCTGCTGCTGGCTCAGCAACCAAAAGGGCAGTGGTCTCAGTTTGAAGGTCTGAGATGGGGTCAGGTTGGGCTATATGCCCATTTAACCCTTTATGCTAACGAGGAAACCGTATCCTGTCCACATGGAGGTAAATGTGTGGGCACAGTGCTTGCCAAGTGGACAGCATCATTGTGTATCAATAAAAATACACCCCTCCCAGCTGGACACAGACCTGTGCAGGGCACAGCCTTCTGTGTGGAGCACAGGCTACATTCTAACCCCCTTCTGGTTCCTCAACTGGGCACCCTTGGGCAGTGAGCAATCCATCCAACCATACCTGGCAGTCCTGGAAAGTACAGTGGCTTAACATAGGAGGTTTTTTCCAGAAAGGGCTAGAATTGAGGGCAAGGCAAGGGTTTTCCTTCTCTCCTCTGAGGTATAACCAAGTGTCCTCCTCCTACCCTCTGGGACATAAAAAGTAGAATCAAGCAGAATGTTTATCAGCAGCTGATTAACAGACCTTTTTTCTTCCCAGAAAAGGACATTTCAATACAAACTCAAGCTAAGAAATATGAGAAACTCCAACATAAACACTTTGGCAAAAACATCTATTTCATGACTTTCTTTTCAAAGTCAAGTTATGCTTCTTCCTTGTTTTTTCCAGGCTTCCTAGCAGAGTTTTCATCATCTATGACCAAGCGGAGATAAGTTGGACAGATGCACCATTCCGAGGCCAAGTTCCACAGCAATTTTTTTCTAGAAATAACATCTGGCTCAATGGCGCTTTTTCCCTTGGAGGCTCCGCGGCTGTGGACGTGGCTGGCTGCTTGGCCAGCTTCACAGCTGTGGGGCCGCATCTCAAGTGGCTGCAGGCATCAGCTGTGGCTGGGCTGCATGTGACTTCGTCCTTCCACGTCCCCTCCCTGTCCTCTGACGCGCAGCAGACCCCAGAGGGGTCAGGTGAGATTCTGGATGGCATCAGCCCTCTGGGCCTGGAAGTTAAACCTGGCTGTGTGGGGACCCTCATTCTGTATCATGTTAGGGTTTAGGGAAGAGGCTAATCTCCTCTATCCGGCGGAACCTGGAGGGCAGAGGGGATGAGTTTCCTTCCACTCCCATGAAATGGGAGATGAAAAGTCTTTTTGGAGAGTGGGGCCTTTTCTGTCAGTGAAGCCTGAAGATAAAGAATGAGGAGAAAGAAAAGCCGATAAAGATACTTAGAGAGAAAGAAGTGCAGCCGTCCCTAAAGGTTCCAGAAATACCTTTGCACTGGAAGAACTCTGGTCCAACAAGTCTTTGAAAACAACGTTTTCATTTTCTAAATACTAATACTCATTAAAGGAGTTAAGGAAAAGAAAAAAAATAATACACACCTGGAGAGGACCATGTTTCTACCACCCAAACTCAGCCCATTTGGGTATTTGCTTCCTACCCTTTTCCCTCGGTATATAGAATGCTGGGGGTGGGGAGTGTCCTAGAGTTAATCATACATGATGTATGTTTTCATATTTGTGATATCGAATTATGCAAATTTTGCCAAGTTCATGGTCCTCACCATTTTAGTAACTACAGAGCGGTTATATCAATTTTCTAAATCATTCTCTCATAATTTAGGCTCTGTGGACACTGAAGAGACATTTTTAAAAGATGAACTGACTCAGCAAAGAAAAGATTGGAAGAGGCAATGAGAGGGAAGAAAAAGTGGAAGGCAAGTCCAAGGTTTCCCCAGCCTTCGAAACTAGAAGGCCGGTGACACAAACAGCAGAAGTATTGTAACCTGAAGGACCCCGTTCAGAGTGTGGTGCACGGACCAGCCGTGTCACATTTCCTGAGAGCCTGTTAGATGCAGAACCCCGGCCTCCTCCCAGACCCACTGAAGCCGAGTTTGCATTTTCCAAGGCCCTCCGAGCAGTGCACACACACATCAGAGATTGGCAATCGCTGGTTTAGAACAGTTCCTCTCCCTGACCAGAGATACAGGAGTCTCTCCACACTCGCTCAGTTGTCTAGTGGCAGACTTGGTCTCAGCTTCTATTTAACCAAAATTCATCTTCTTCAACTAATAATAATAATAGATAATATTTATCCATGCCAAGGTGCCAGCAATTACTCTAATGGCTTTACATCTAGTTCTCACAACAGCTCTATTAGTGCCCCGATTTTACAGATCAAACAACTGAGTTGTAAGCAACTTGCCCAGCATCCTATCTTAACTAAAGAGCTGACTGAACCCTGGCTTCACCAGTTGTGTTTTTTTTTTTCCTCATTTTTATTTGAGAATGAAAGAGAGCACGCATGAGCGGCGGGGAGGGGCAGAGGGAGACAAGAAGACTCCCCACTGAGCAAGGAGCCTGATGCGGGGCTTGATAATAGGACCCTGGGATCATGACCTGAGCCGAAGGCAGACACTTAACCGACTGAGCCACCCAGGCACCCCCACCGCATGTGTTCCTAACCACCCACCTGGACTGGATAGATGGATGCAAGGATGCATGGAGCCTTCTGCTGTATTTAGCCCAGCTTCTCATATTTCAGTCTGCTTGGGACAAACTTAAATACAACAGTATGCATAGCCATGTGGATATGAACCAAAGAAATCTAGTTTCCCACGTATTCTCCCTCAATCACTCTGCCTATAGAACTCAGTCAGTAAGCCCTATCGACTAAAAAAATCATGATAGGCCATGTACAGAGGTTTACATCTATTAGAAACTGGCTATGTGTCAGGCTTCCCTCCTTACTGGATTTTCTATTATTTTCTATTTACCCAAAGGCTTTCTCTCCCAGTTCACTCACTGACTTATTCTTCATGATGCTCATGTGTTCCTTATTAGTTATTAGAACCCTGCTCAGAAGATGATGATGATCAAAACAGACCGTCCCTGCCCTCACAGAGTCTGCATTTTAGAGGGAAAGACCAAGATCAAATAAATCATTACATGTATACAGGAAGCAGCGTGAGGAAGGAAAAGTATGTATGGTGAGAAAACCCCACAGAGGGTCAGAAACTCATCTCGGGGTCCCCCTTCTTCAGCTCTGCCCATTCCTGCAGTTCCCACATACTTTACCTTTCTCCATCATCATCTCTCCCACCCAAACATCAGACTCCTTTTCCTAACTCTCCCATTACCTTCAGCACCTGCCCTGCCATCCTGCTGCTGCTGTAACTAATCACTACAATCTTAGTGACTTAAAACAATTTACTTTCTCAAAGTCCTGGAGGTAAGATGTTCAAAATGGACGTTTCTGGCTAAAACCAACATGTTGGCAGGGCTGCATTCCCTTCAGAGGCTCCTAAGGGAGGCTAGGTTTCCTGGCCTCTCCCAGTTGTCAGGGGCTGCCCCCTTCTCACCAGCAACTGCACCACTCTGACACCTAATTCTGTTGTCACGTCTCCTCCGACTCTGATTCTCCTGCCTTCTTCTTCCACTTATAAAGAACCCTGTGATTACGTTAAACCCACTGGATAATCCAGGATAATCTCTACCTCAAGATCTGTAACTTAATCACATTGGCAAAGTCCCATTTGCCATGTGTAGCTATATATTTTCAGGGTCAGGAGATTAGGACGTGGATGTCTTATGGGGGTCATTATTCTCCTCCTGTATGAGACTCATTCTATCTCGCCTGCCCTGGTCCTTGATTCTGTCTGCATCTGTTCCCTTCATCCCATTACCCATCATCTCCCTCTCATTCTTTCCCCTCGTAACATAACCACGTACTGATTCCAGTAACATCAGCCAAACAGGAAGAAGGAAGCATAATGGGTCAACCTGTGAGCCATGACTTTTCCACTGGACCATAACCTTTCTTATTTTTTTTCAAAAAAGCTTTTGTCTTGGATTTGATTTTCTGAAAACCAAAACAGCACATTTCCTGGTTCAGAATGTGCCTGCAAAACAATAGAAAGATGATCATTTTTTCCAGGTAATTTTTGTAAAGGAAATAGTTACACTGAAACAGTTCATTATATTGATAGAGACACTAGGAATGTCAGTATATGTCAAAAGGAACAATTCCAAAAATCTACCCTAAAAAATAATTAAGGATAAATACAAAGATGCACAATTATTTGTCATGATGAATAGAAAAAAAACCTAAATATTCAAAATCACAGGATTATAGGATCATGACAGTTCACTATATAGCCTTTAAGAAAATATTGTAACACATATTAAGTGATGTGGAAATAATGATATCAATTTTCAAAACAATACAACACAGCTGGTTAATGTACATGATTATATCCAGAAGTATATACCTAACATGACCACAGTGTTGTGTTTTTTTTTTATTCTCTTGGCTTTACATGTGGCTTTCTAATTGTTCCACTATAACTTAGATTATTAAGCAATTAAAAAGGCGGAGTTTTTAAAAGTAGGGTTTACTGATGAAAACACACAAATATTTAAAATTTTAAAATAACAGCAATAATAACCAGAATGCATTTAGTTATTTTCAGTTCACAAAACATATTCTCACGCAAACTCTCCATCTGTAAAATGATTTGGACACTAGCCAGGAATATTTCTATTCAAAACAATCATTGAGAATCCACATAGCATAAGTAACAGATACAAGATGACCCTTATCATCTAGTCTTTTCCCCCTTGCCTACTAAGCCCTTGACACCCAACCTCACAGCGGTCCTTTCAACAGGCCACACTTCCTATCACTACAGAGCCTACATAACGGCTATTCCATCTGCCTAGAATGCTTTTCCATGGATGTTCACACGACTGGCTCTTTCTTTTCAAGACTCAGCTCAAACATCACCCACTCAAAAGGTTTCCTTCATCAACTGATCTAATCTAGTTCTCCTCTTACTCCTTCTCCAGCCAGTTTTCCTCGGCCCATATCTCAAATAATTTTATCCATTAAGTCATTAATTTATAGTTTACTTCTCCCCCCTACACATGAACACATCCTTTTACCTTGCCTAAAATGTAAAGCATAGGCAAGCCAAGCTCATTTTTGCTTGTTCACCAAATTCTTAGAACATGCTTTATTACACATTGTTAAATGAATTACCTGTCTGGGTTAATTATAAAGAAAATTTTATCCATTGCATTGTAGAATATGGGCTACAAGGCAGTTTTATTTTTCTCTGTAACATTCAATTATTTATCATGATTTTGTTTTTTTAATTGAATTATCATTTATCTACAGTGGAATATGCAGATATAAAGCATAGAGTTTGATGAATATTGGCAACTTTATAAGACTATTTAATCCCAATCAAGCGATGGAGCATTTCAGTTCCCTAGAAAGTTTACTTTCAAGCTTTCTACTTCATTTAGGTAATGTTTATTGATATGGTTTTAAGTGCACTGATCTTTTCTTCTGCAGTGCCCAATCTAGTTGACATCCATACATTGTTTTGATTTTATTTCAGAAATTATATATTTCAATTTAATAGTTTTCATTTGGTTCTTACCTAAAATTCCTATTTTTCTCCTAAAATATCCTATCTCTTCACACAATATAGCCATCCTTCCTGTAAATTATTTTAACATATTTTAATGATGTTTTAATGTCTTTGTTTATTTCAATAACTGGGTCATCTACAAGTCTGCATCTAGTGGATCTGTTTTCTTCTAGTTATTGGTCAAATACTCCTGCTTTTTTTCATGTCTCAATTTTTATTGTATTATAGACATTATGTATAAAAAACAGTGATGACTGGGATGTCTGGGTGGCTCAGTTGTTTAAGTGTTCAACTCTTGATTTCAGCTCAGGTCATGATCTCAGGGTCATAAGACCGAGTCCCACATCAGGCTCATACTGGGTATGGAGCCTGCTTAAGAGTCTCTCTCTCCCTCTCTGTCTTCCCCCCTTTAAAAAAAAAAAAAACAGTGATGACTATATATATATTTTTTATTTTGATTTAATGTTTTTCAGAAAAAAAACCTCTCCATCAGACAGCTGAATTGAGGAGTTCATATTCAATCAAGCTGAAGCTAGGCTACAGCTTTATTTTGTTTATGTTCACCTGTGATTAGCCCTAATCCCTAGTGCTCTGTAAGCCTCTGCAGTTTGGTCATTGGTACAGGGAAACAATTTTTCACTTTTCACATGTCTCTAATACTTCTTCGCATCTTACAAGGAAAGGCACAGACTATCATGCAGATGGATAATCTTCCAGACTATCTTTTCAAGGATGTTTGACAGCACACGGTCTTGGAAGACAGGGATAGCAACAAAGAAGAGTTAGGCTTCCAACCCATTATAAAATAAGTGGGTTCCCTGAACTCAGATTTACTTTCCTGTACCAGAACTCACTGCATGTTCAGGAATCATCTGGCCTACTCTGCATCACCATTTATGAACTGGAACTTGGGGAACCAATGCAAATATTTTTATCCTCTGGCTACTGCTATTTTAGTAACTAATAAACTATCCTTCATCTCTGACCTGGGAGTTTTGTGTCTTCTCCCAGCATCGATGAATCTGTGGCAATCTAACCTATTAGCTTGCAAGTATGGCAAAATCTCAGTCTTTGACAACCAGCATTTAAGCTAAGAAAGGGTTTGGAGACAGATTTTTTTTAATCCATCTTTGTATTTAACTCTGGCAGAACTATGGAATCCACTCCTATAAGAATATGTGAAACAAAATGATTGTTCTCTGCCTTCCAGCTCCTCATCCACTGTAGCTTTCTCAACAATCTTCAAAGATAGTGGGAAAGGGAGGAGGATATTTGGATCATGCAATTTGCTTTTGTCTCTAGAGCTCTTCCAGATTTTAGTCCATCCCAATAGCCCATATGGTAATCTAAGGCTTGGCTGATGTGCCCTCATCCTACAGGATTTCTGCATCTATGGCAGGTCTGCAACTGCACCTGCCCAAAGCCAGAGTGGGGGTGACCGGCCCCATGTATGGAAGCCGCCAAACTGCTCTGTTATCCATAGAAGGATGGCATGCCTGCTTTTGTTCTTTCTCTCTCTATCTCCCTTTCTCTTTTTACCTGGAATTGGGTTCTTCAAGGCTTCCTGTGTTCACTCTTCATCCCTAGCCCCATAGAAAAGAATAATTTTAATTTTATCAACTTTTTAGTTGTTGGAACCAGGAGAGTAAATATTTTTTCTATTCTTCTATATCATAACCAAAAGTAGAAAGTTTTCTTACTCTTACTTTGCTATATACCCTTGCAAGACAGCATATAGGAACTCCAAAAATATTTTATACAAAAACTTTGGAGCTACACCATTGTTCTTGGGTATGTGTCCAAATTCAGCTCAAACATACAGAAATGAGATATAATCAACCAACATTGAATGCTAGGCAGTACAGTTAAGAGACAACTAACAGTTGCTGGCAGTGCTACTCACTAAAACCCACAGAAATTTTTACTTTGCCTAGAATGGTAAACCTCAGTGACCAAAAAAAAGAAGAGAGAGATGTAAAAGTTAGGTTTGATTGCATGCTTGAAACTAAAGACAGAAAAAACTACAGAATTAATGTGAGAAAGTTTTTAAAACTTTTTTAATATTGTCAGATTGAAAGAGACTTAAAAATGTTGAACTAGTTGAAAATCAGCAACTGAGATCCCCCATCTTCAAGATCTAGGATTTAGCTGTAAAATTTAGGAAAACCTCTTTAAAATGCTCCACTATTTTATGAATTTGGGTTTAATTGGAAGTCAAATTATGTCCTAAAAAAGTATAGGCATGTGGAGATTGTATTTCCATCAAATCAGAGACCACAGCAGAAAAGGACGATGGCTCTTTTAAGTACCCCTTCCCACAAAATGGGCAGAAACAAATCCCATTTTGATTTTCAAAATCACAAAATCTGACCATCTGCTACCAACTAGCCTCCTGGTCTTTTAGTTAGTACCCACTATTATTTCCCTTTATTAGTTGGGAATTTTCTCACTTCCACTTCAGTACAAAATTATTTTATTTAAATATACATTTACGAGTATCTAGCACTTATTTAACATCAGCTCCCACAAGGGATGTGAGAATAAATGGAATGTGCTTACTACCCTTGAGGAGTTCAGGATGAATTCTATCAGATTTCCATCTGAAGTTTTAGTTCTTCCCAATCTCCTCCTCTTCCATGCTCCCAATCCCATCAGATCCCCTCACCCATCATCCCACTGAACTTTATTTCCCACTGTCAACTGTCTTATAGATTCCTGACTCCTACTTGAAGCAACACTAGCCCCTCTACTTTGCCCTACAAAGCTTAGATTCTCTACTTCTTACAGACTGTCCCTCTCAATTCAGAGGCAGCCTGGTCCCAAGATCCAGGACTTTTTATTCAGAGAACATCTCCTCCTGATTATACCCCAGATGAAGTCATTACCAATACAAGGTGTCCTCTAATGAACACAACTAACATGTATTCACACATCAAGCCTCCTAGTTCCTTGAACACACCACAAAATGTAATACATTATGCCATAGGAAAGCCAATGGTACATATCACCCATTCAGAACCAGACATTCTTTCAGTCTCTTAGTTCCATCCTGGTATGCTTGTTGTCCTGATTATTGCTTAGAGCAGAATGAAAATGGAAGACCACAGATTCCATATATCTATATCTCTTATGTGAATTTCAAATCTGGACCAGAGCATCTCTCAGATTTTCCTAGGTGTTCTCCAATCCTAGATTTTTAGAAGTAGAATTGCCTAGTATTTGTGGTAAATTTAGAAAGATGGACACAAGAGTTCCCATCCCATAAACCCTTTGCAGTTAGGGTTTTCCACTATTTTCATAAAGCTATGGAAGCTCTCCTTAAATCTGCAATTACCCCTCTGACTTGATTTTACCAAAAGAATGAACTAGAAGTAAAGATATGTAGTTCCAATGGTAGACTTATAAGAACCTTGTAACTTCTATTTCTATGCTCATAAAACACTTCCTTTTGCAATGCTGTCCTGAGAATGCAGTACTGTAAGGAAGCCCAAGCCAGTCATATGGAGAAGCCACAAGAAGAAGAATCAAGGTGCCCTACTTGCAGCTCCAGTTGAACCCAGTCTTAAACCACTCTGCTAGCTGAATGTACCCACATGAGTGACTCCAGGCAACAGAAGAACCACCCAGCCAACCCACAGAAGCATGAAAAATAGCTACATTTGGGAATGGCTGCTATACAGCAACAAAAACTGAAACAAAATTTAAAGGCCAATATTTTTAGAACAAGATTGCCTGGATATGAATCCTACTTACTCTTTCACTTACTAACTATGTAGCCTTAGGCTAATTATCCAACCTCTCTGGAGCTTAACATCTACCCTTTCTTCCATAGGAGCACAATATTCACTGGGTACATGACTGCTCAGCTACACTACATTCCCCAGCCTCCCTTACATTTAGTAACCATGTGACTAAGGAACATGAACTGAATAAATGTGCATCATTTCTTGATCTGGACCTTAAGACACTGGACATGCATTTCTTCATGCTCCCTTCCCTTTCTGAAGAAACAGATGCATGTACCCATAACCTAGCTTCTTTTTTTTTTAATATTTTATTTACTTATTTGACAGACAGAGAGAGATCACAAGTAGGCAGAGAGGCAGGAAGAGGGAGAGGGGGAAGCAGGCTCCCCGCCGAGCAGAGAGCCTGATGTGGGCTCGATCCCAGGACCCTGAGATCATGACCCGAACCGAAAGCAGATGCCTAACCCACTGAGCCACCCAGGCGCCCCATAACCTAGCTTCAACCAGGACAACCTAGCCCTTTTTTAAAATGCAACCTAGCCTCATAACTTAGCCCACAACCTAGTTTCAACTTCTAGACAAAGATGACATCTGAGAAAATAGTAGGGAAACAAGATGAAAGGAATGTGGTCCCCTGAATGACTCCATGGATCCCACTAACCGCCCCCCAGGCTAGAGTCACTAGACTACAGCATGAGAGAAACAAGCTTCTGTGCTCTTTAAGCTACAATTTTGTTCATTTTCTTTGTTATAGCATTTTAGCTTTTATCCTAACTAATATACCCTCTATACCTTAGCTTTAAATAATTCTTAAGGTCAATTTGAAACTGTTTAGTACTCTTTTCATGGAGCAAAGATGATAGGGACATCATAATAAAATTGTTAGGGTCTTTTATTATTCCCTTACAGGAAAAGTGTCTTGCTGCATTGAACACTGTAAGACAGTCTGAAAAGTTCTGTTCAAAAAAATGTCTTATAACTTATTATAAAGCACAATGTACTAAGGCCACAAAAAAATTTTTCTGACAGTTTTGACATTAGCTGAAAAGTATTCTAAAGGCATTCAACGTATTTAGCCTGTTACTGGGCTAAGATTAGTTGCTCGTCTTAGCAATGTGTATTTTTTTCAGTATCCAATCTCAATACTTGACCAAGTGAAGTGAGATTGCTGTTTCAACCTGTATATTCAATAGTTTTAAATGTATTAATAGTAAATGAGACAATTGATTTTTACCAGATTCAACACACTACTTAATAGCATAAGATGTGCTTTTCTTTTCTATTTTGTGGTCCATTCCATTACCTTGGGGGTCAATCATGGAGACAACATGATTGAATGGAATACATTTTTCTTTTTTTTTCTTTAAGATTTATATTATTTGACAGATAGAGATCACGAGTAGGCAGAGAGGCAGGCAGAGAGAGAGAGAGAGAGAGAGAGAGGAGGAAGCAGGCTTCCTGCTGAGCCGAGAGCCTGATACGGGGCTCGATCCCAGGACCCTGGGATCATGACCTGAGTCGAAGGCAGAGGCTTTAACCCACTGAGCCACCCAGGCACCCCGGAATACATTTTTCTTATTGTCTTTCAACCATTGTAATTCATCTGAGGGTTAAATAACTGGAAACAAGGCTAAGAAGCCAATTTTCATGGGAAGATGTTAAGGACAAATGTCTTATTTAAATAGTCATGCTTGAAAGGAATTATTCTCTGAAATCTCTTTCATTTAGAACAGTCCATATACAGCAGGAATTTTGTTAAATTTGTTACAATCTTTGAGCAGATGTGAAACAAAGGCAAAATGTGACCCAGTGTTAATAGGGTCTGAAAAATCACAGAACTGTACTATTTTACACTAGTCTGCCAAAATTCATACTGGATGACTCATAGAAGTTATAAAATAAAAGTGGATAAAATATGCATAAAGTCTTACACAAATATGTTGTTTTTCATCTTTTTAGGGTTGTTACAGAATTTGGGTTAAAACTAATGATTACAGGCCTAAGGGAATAGCCATTTAATTCACAAATAAAATTAAAAACTCAGTTATACACTTCTTCATATTTATAGGGGTAGATTCTTAGTATTTTAAGGTTCATTTTGGCATCTTAAGATTTATAAGTATAGGGAATGAGACAATGTAAAAAGCCAATACCCAATTCTAGGATATTAGGAATTTTAGAATCCTTATAAAGAAGGGATGGAGAGATAAGCCAGTGGTAATTTATATAAAACAGCTTGCATGTATATTGAATAAATATCAAGCAACCTTTCTTTAGTACTAGGTTGTGAGGGAAAGTAGGGATGGTACAAAGACCAGAAGTTTTCTACCCACCAGAATGAGTTGGAACCACATCATGAATATGGTCACATATTACCCCTTTCCAACTTAGCCCTATCGTGTGATTATGAGATTTAAATAAAATGAGAAAATAAATAAATAAATAAATAAAATGAGAAGCTGCATGTTAGAAACTGAGCAAATTAACATGGGTCCCCATGGCAGATTCTATTAGCTGGGCTCTAGATTCCTAATGCATCTTCTTCCTAGGAACTAGCAATGAAAAAACTAGGTTTTGGGTGCCTGGGTGGTTTTGTGGGTTAAAGCCTCTGCCTTTGGCTCAGGTCATGATTTCAGGGTCCTGGGATCGAGCCCCTGCATCAGGCTCTCTGCTCAGCAGGGAGCCTGCTTCTCTTCCTCTCTCTCTGCCTACCTCTCTGCCTACTTGTGATCTCTGTCTGTCAAATAAATAAATAAAATATTTTTTTAAAAAACAGGTTTTAAGTTGTAGATGTAATATCTATTACCTTAAAATTTAATTCTTTCAGATTACTTATTATAAAAGGACAAATTATAATCATATAAAGAAACCTGACAAATACCACAGTAACCAAGACACCAAAGTTAACACCACCAATAAGCTGGTGAACCAGCATCATTTGCCTCCTGACATAGTACACTAGGAAGAACACAACCCTAACTTTTATTGTATTTCTACCAAAAACACATAACCTGAATCTGCTCCTGAGGAAACATCAGACTAACCCAAAGTGAGGAGCATTTTACAAAATGCTGATTTACATATTCTTCAAAAACTATCTTTAAAAGACAAAGGCCAAGTAACTGTCCAAATTAAAAGAGACTTACAGAGACATCATGACTAAATGAAATGTATGACCTTAGGTTGGATCCACTATTGGAGGGAAAATTGCCATGAAGAAATTTGAAAATGGACTGCAAATTATAAAGTGGTATTACAAAGATGTTATATTTCCTGAATTTGAAAATTATACTGTGGCTATAGATGAGAATGAGCTCATTCTTAGGAAATATATGTTCAAATATTTGGAAGTAAAGGAATATGATACCTAGATAGTCTCAACAACATAGCAACATAGTCTCAAAGGGCCAGGAAAGACTATATATAAAGGGAGAAGGCATGATTAAAAACAAATGTGGCAAATGTTAATAATTGGTGATTCTGGATTAAGACTTTATGGAAGAAAGAGATAGTCCGAGATGGTGGAGGAATAGGAGACCTTAGTTTTGACTGGTTCCAGGAATTCAGCTAGATAGCTATCAAATCTTTCTGAACACCTGTAAACTCAACCAGAGATCTAAGAAAAGAATAACTGCAACTCTACAAATAGAAAAGTAACCACTTTCTGGGGCGCCTGGGTGGCTCAGTGGGTTAAGCCTCTGCCTTCGGCTCAGGTCATGATCCCAGGGTCCTGGGATCGAGCCCCACATCGGGCTCTCTGCTCTGCGGACAGCCTGCTTCCTCCTCTCTCTCTCTGCTTCTCTACCTACTTGTGATCTCTGTCTGTCAAATAAATAAATAAAATCTTTAAAAAAAAAAAGAAAGAAAGAAAAGTAACCACTTTCTGCAAGAATGACAAGACGAAAACTCACCTCAAAAAAGAGAAGAGTCAGTGCTGACTACCAGAGACTTCTGGTAATCAGAATGGATATAAGTAAAATGTCAGAGCAAGAGTTCAGAATGATGATGATAAAGATACTAGCTTGACTTAAAAAAAGCATAGAAGACACTAGAGAATCCCTTTCTGGAGAAATAAAAGAACTAAAATCTAATCGAGTTGAAATAAAAAAGATGATTAATGAGATGCAATCAAACATGGAGTCTCTGAGTGCAGGATAAATAAGGCAGAAGAGAGAATTAGTGATATGGAAGACAAAATGATGGAGAATAAAGAAGCTGAGAAAAAGAGAGATAAATAATTACTGGATCACCAGGGGAGAATTTGAGAAAAAAGTGATACCATAAAGTGAAATAATACTGAATAATCGGGATCCCAGAAAAAGAAGAAAGAGAGAGGGGGGCAGAAGGTATACTGGAGCAAATCATAGCAGACGACTTCCCTAAACTGGGGAAGAAAACAGGTGTTCAAGTCTGGGAGACACAAAGAACTCCCTCAAAATCAATAAAAATATATGACATATAATAGTGAAACTTGCAAATCTCAGAGACAAAGAGAAAATCCAGAAAGCAGCTCAGGGCAAGAGGTCTGTAACCTACCAGGTAGAAACATTAGAGTGGCATTAGACTTATCCACAGAGACCTGGCAGGCCAGGAAGGATTGGCATTATATATTCAGGGTGCTAAATGAGAAAAATTGCAGCCAAGAATACTTTAATCCAGCAGGGATGTCACTGAAAATAGAAGGAGTGATAAAAAGTTTCCAGGACAAACAGAAACTAAAAGAATTTGGGATTACCAAACCAGCCCTACAAGAAATATTGAAAGGGGTCCTCTAAGCAAAGAGAGAGCCTAAAAGTAGTAGACCAGAAAGGAACAGAGCCAATATACAGTAGCAGTCACCTTACAAGCATACAACGGCACTAAATTCCTATCTTTCAATAGTTACTCCAAATGTAATGAGCTAAATGCCTCATCAAAAGACCCAAGGTAACAGACTGAATAAAAAAGCAAGACCCATTGATATCCGGCCTGCAAGAGACTTATTTTAGACCCAAAGACACCTCCAGATTGAAGGTGAAGGGGTGGAAAGCCATTTATCATGTTAATGGACATCAAAAGAAAGCTGGGGTAGCAATTCTTATATCAGGCAAATCAGATTTTAAAGCAAAGACTATAATAAGAGATCGGGAAGGACACTATATCATACTTAAATGGTCTGTCCAACAAGAAAATGTAAGAATTGTAAATATTTATGTCCCTAACATGGGAGCAGCCAACTATATAAACCAATTAATAACAAAATCAAAGAAACACATTGGTAATAGTACAATAATAGTAGGAGGCTTTAATATTTCACTCACAGGAATGGACAGATAATCTAAGCAGAAGATCAGCAAGGAAACAAGGGCTTTGGATTACACACTGGACCAGATGGACACCACAGATATATTCAGAGTATACCTCCTCAAGCAACAGAATACACATTTTTCTCAAGTGTACATGGAACACTCTCTAGAACAGATCACATCCTAGGTCACAAATCAGTTCTCACCTGGTATCAAAAGACTGGGATCATTTCCTGCATATTTTCAGACCACCATGCTTTGAAACTCGAACTCAATCACAAGAGGAAATGTGGAAAGAACTCAAATACGTGGAGGCTGAAGAGCATCTTACTAAAGAATGAATGGATCAATGAGGAAATTAAAGAATTTTAAAAGTTCACAGAAACAAATGAAAATGAAAACACAACTGTTCAAAACCTTTGGAATGCAGCAAGGTGGTCCTAAGAGGGAAGTATATAGCAATACAAGACTTTCTCAAGAAGTAAAAAAGGTCTCAAGTACACAATCTAACCTCACACATGAAGGAGCTGGAGAAAGAACAGCAAAGAAAGCCTAAACCCAGCAGGAGAAGAGAATTAATAAAGATTAGAGCAGAACAATGAAATAGAAACCAAAAGAACAGTAGAAAATATCAATGAAACTAGGGGCTGGTTCTTTGAAAGAATTAATAAGATTGACAAATCCCTGGCCAGACTTACCAAAGAAAAGAGAGAGGACCCAAATAAATAAAAACATGAATGAAAGAGGAGAGATCACAACCAATACTGAAGAGATACAAACAATTATAAGAACATATTATGAGCAACTATATGCCAACAAATTAGGCAATCTGGAAGAAATTGACTCATTCCTAGAAATGTATAAACTATCAAACAGAAACAGGAAGAAATAGAAAACCTTAACAGGCCCATAACAAGCAAGGAAATTGAAGCAGTAATCAAAAATCTCTCAACAAACAAGAGTCCAGGGCTGGATGGCTTCCTAGGGGAATTCTACCAAACATTTTAAGAATTAATGCCTATTCTTCTGAAACTGTTTCAAAAAACAGAAATGGGAGGAAGACTTTCAAATTCTATGAGGTCAGCATTACCTTGATCCCAAAACCAGACCAAGACTCCACCAAAAAGGAGAATTACAGACCAATATCCATGATTAACATGGATGTCAAAATTCTCACCAGATAATAGCCAACAGAATGCAACAGTACATTAAAAGGATTATTCACCACAACCAAGAGGGATTTATTCTTGGGCTGCAAGGGTGGTTCAATATCCACAAATCAATCAATGTGATACAAAACATTAATAAAGAAAGGACAAGAACCATATGATCCTCTCAATAGAGGCAGAAAAAGCATTTGACAAAGTACAGCATCCTTTCTTGATTAAAAGTCTTCACAGTGTAGGGGTAGAGGGAACATACCTCAATATCATAAAAGCCATCTATGAAAAACCCATGAGTATCATTCTCAATGGGGAAAAACTAAAACTTTTCCCCTAAGCTCAAGAACATAATACAGATGTCCTTCTCACCACTGTAGTTCAGCATAGTACTAGCAGTCCTAGCCTCAGCAATCAGATAACAAAAATAAATAAAAGGCATCTGAATCAGCAAAGAAGACCTCAAACTCTCACTCCTTGCAAATAACATGATACCCTATTTGGAAAACCCAAAAGACTCCCCCACCCAAAATTGCTAGAACTCATACAGGAATTCAGTAAAGTAGCAAGATATAAAATCAAAGCACAGAAATCAGCTGCATTTCTGTACACTAACAATGAGACAGAAGAAAGAGAAATTAAGGAGTCAATATGATTTATAATTGCACCCAAAACCATAAGATACCTAGAAATAAACCTAACCAAAGAAGAAATCTATACTCAGAAAACCATAGAATACTCATGAAAGAAATTGAGGAAGACACAAAGAAATGGAAAAATATTCTATGCTCATGGATTGGAAGAACATATATTGTGCAAATGTCTATGCTACCTAGAGAAATCTACACATTTAATGCAATCCCTATCAAATTACCATCAACTTTTTTCACAGAGCTGGGACAAATAGTCTTAAAATTTGTATGGAAACAGAAAAGACCTCAGATAGCCAAAGGAATGTTAAAAAGGAAAACCAAACCTGGTGGCATCACAATGCCGGACTTCAAGCTCTACTGAAAAGCTGTAATCATCAAGACAGTATGGTACTGGCACAAAACAGACACATAGATCAATGGAACAGAATAGAGAACCCAGAAAGGGCCCCTTAACTCTATGGTCAAATAATCTTCAACAAAGCAGGAAAGAATATTCAATGGAAAAAAGACATTCTCTTCAACAAATGGTGTTGGGAAATTAGACAGCCAAATGCAGAAGAATGAAACTGGACCATTTCCTTACACCATACAAAAACAGACTCAAAATGGATGAAAGACCTAAATGTGAGGCAGAAATCCATCAAAATCCTAGGAGTACACAGGCAGCGACCTCTGTGACATTGGCCATAGCACTTCTTGCTAGACATGTCTCCAAAGGTAAGGGAAACAAAGGCAAAAATGAACTATTGGGACTTTATCAAGATAAAAACTTTTGCACAGCAAAGGAAACAGTCAACAAAACCAAAAGACAACCAACAGAACAGAAAAAGATATTTGCAAATGTCTTATCAGATGAAGGGCTAGTATCTAAAATCTATAAAGAACTTAACAAATTCAAGACCCAAAGAATAAATAATTCAATCAAGAAATGGGCAGAAGACATGAACAGACATTTCTGCAAAGAATACATCCAAATGGCCAACAGACACATGAAAAAGTGCTCAACATCACTTGCCATCAGGGAAATGCAAATCAAAACCTCAATGAGATACCACCTCACACCTATCAGATGGCTAAAATTAACAAGTCTGGAATCGAAAGATGTTGGTGAGCAGAGAAAGGGGAACCCTCTTACACTGTTGGTGGGAATGTAAGCTGGTGCAGCCACTCTGGAAAACAGTATGTAGGTTCCTCAAAAAGTTGAAAATAGAGCTACTCTATGACTCAGAAATTGCACTACTGGAATTTACCCCAAAGATACAAATGTAGTGATCCAAAAGGGCACCTGCTCTCCAATGTTTATAGCAGCAAGTCTAAAGTAGCCAAACTGTGGAAAGAGCCCAGATGTCCATCAACGGATGAATGGGTAAAGACAAAGTGGCACATATATGCAATGGAGTACTACTCAGCCATCAAAAAGAAAAAACCCAAAATCTTGCCATTTGCAATGACATGGATAAAACTAGAGGGTATTATGTTAAGTAAAATAGGTGAATCACAGAAAGACAATTATCATATGCCCTCACTCTTATATGGAATTTAAGAAACAAAACAGAGGATCATATGAGAAAAGAGGAAAAAAATAAAACAAAATAAAATCAGAGAAGGAGACAAACCATAAGAGACTATTAATCATGGGAAACAAACTGAGGGTTGCTGGAGGGCAAGGGGGCAGGGAGATGGAGTAACTGGATAATGGACATTAAAGAGGGCTAGTGATGTAATGAGCACTGGGTATTATTTAAGACTGATGAATCACTGACCTCTACCTTTAAAACTAATAATATATTATTATATGTTAATTAATTGAATTTAAATTAAAATATTAAAATAAAAATAAAATAAAATTCTTGGATATATTACAAAAATTTTTTTTAAGAATTTATGGGTGATATTTGTATTATTCTTGCAACTTTTCTTTAGATTTATAGTTATTTTAAATCTAAAAATGTTTAAACTTAACTCTTTTAAAATATGAACTTATTTTTAAAAGTAAATAAAATAGGGGTACCTGGGTGGCTCAGTGGGTTAAAGTCTCTGCCTTCAGCTCAGGTCATGATCCCAGGGTCCTGGGATCGAGCCCCACATCAGGCTCTATGCTCAGCAGGGAGCCTGCTTCCCTTCCTCTCTCTGTGCCTGCCTCTGCCTACTTGTGATCTCTGTTAAATAAAATAAATGAAATCTTTAAAAAATAAATAAATAAATAAATAAAACATGAGGTTATTAAGACTTGAAAGGTAAGAAAAGTTATCACTGTTTTCAATACCCACCATCTTTAATAATATTGGTGAGTTCTAGAACAAAAAAAAAAAGCTTCTCTCTTAGCAAACTAAGAATGTGCATCATTAGACCTATTCATTAAGCAGATAGTTTTAAGCATTCATGTATATGTTCAAAATGGTATTTTTCTAAGTGTTCTTCTTTCAGTCATTCCAGGGAAATATCTGAGAATGTTTTGAGTGAACATTGTTAACCATCTAACATCCAGAAAGCAAAACCTTGAATAGCATGAGTTGGTACTATGTATGGTACACTCCAAATCTAAAGATCTATGGCTACTCTACAAATTGAATCCTTCAGCATTACCGGCCCATGTTATGTACCAGGTACTGTGTTGTTTATAGGTCAACTCAGAGCATAACCATAGTTTCCAATGAACCACCAGTTCCCACGTGGATCTTCTGACCCAGACCTCTCCTAAGCTGGAATTCTACATGGACCATCTTCACTTGGATGTCACAAAGGCATCTTAACATGTACCTGCCAAACAGCACACTTGGTCTCCTTCAAATCTAGGTATCCTCCACTCTTTCTCTGTGTCAATGAACACTGAATCCTTCTAGTTGATTCAGGGAGAAAGATGGAAGTCACTTCTGCATCTTCCATCTTATCTTCTACCTTCTATCCACAACCAATCAGTTACCAAGTCCTCCTGATCTCACCTCTAAATATATCTTTATCAACTTTTCTCATCTTCATCCAAGAGAAGCAAATTAGTTCAGTAATTAATATCATGAATTATGGAATCAGATTACTTAGATTGAAAGCCAAGCTCCAAATTCATAGCTGTGTAACCTTGGACAAGATACATTGCCTCATTGTGCCTCAGTTTTCTCATCTGTAAAATTGGGACCAATAATACTATCTACTTCATAAGATTCTTTGAATAAGTACTCAGTAAATGTTAAATACTACTGTTTTCTTTGCTACCGCTCCAGTCCAAATAACCATCACCCCTCAAGTAGACCAGCTGATCTCCCTAATTCCATATTTGTACCTTCCTAACCAATACAAGAACTAGATGATCTTTATTAAAAACACTTGTAAGCATCTCACTGCCCTGTTTAATGTGTCTCAGTGGTTTCCTATTGCCCTTGAATACAATTCAAACATTTTTCAAAAACATACATGTTTCTGCATGACCTAGCCTAATGTTTCTCCAACCTTTGACAGCTGAAGACCATATAATGGACAGTCAGTTGACACAGTGCTATATGTTTTAGATTTAAAAAAGAACCAAAGGCTCAGTCCAATCTAAAATAATAAAAATATAATTTAAAAATAAAAATGAAAGTGAGAGGTAGAATTTTATTTGCAATTTTTCACCAAGGCATCCAGTTCTATGTCAACTTAGATCAATTTCCATCCACATATAGGCAGTTTATTTTCTAATATTTTGTTTCTAGTAAACTTTAAAGTCCTAAATTACAGTTGTAGACATCAGGAATGACAATCTAGAATGGATCTTCAGACAGCTCATAATGAAATTAAGCAGATGATCCAAAATTTATAGGACGATTTTTCACTGAAGATTATTCAAAGCTCTGTCAGATGCTTCTGAGTCAAGGAACCCAACACATACAAAAGCAGAAAGCCTAGCAACTGGATCCGATTCTCAATCCACTCTGACAGAATCCAATTCTAGCAGCATTTCTTCAGGTGCTACTGTAGCATATAGATATGGTTTTCAAATATACCCCTATAATACATAATCAGTTTTTCCTGGAATCAGTGAAGGACATCATCATATGCTGGGAAAAATAAAATTCTCAGCAACGGAGCTCTTTCACCATAGGTCAATCTTAAAAACAAACTGTCAATTTTTACTCTCAACATTAAAAATCTCAATATGCCAAAATAATGGATTAGGCTGTTTGAGAATCTGGTATCAGTAATATACACCACTTGAGCAAACCACTTGAAAACATGTCGGGGTGCCTGGGTGGCTCAATGAGTTAAAGCCTCTGCCTTCAGCTCAGGTCATGATCCCAGGGTCCTGGGATCGAGACCCACATCGGGCTCTCTGCTCAGCGGGGAACCTGCTTCCCCCCCCTCTCTCTGCCTGCCTCTCTGCCTACTTGTGATCTCTCTCTCACTCTGTCAAATAAATAAATCAATAAATCTAATAAAAAATTTAAAAAAAAGAAAACATATGTCAATGACATAAAGCTGTCATTATCAGATCATCATGATGAAATATTTTTATCTCTTCCCTCATTACAGATGCTTGTGAATACCTTTCCTCTCACCAATAATTCTCTATCTCCTATACCAATTTTGTCCTTTTTATTAGTTCACTCCCATTAGCATAAAAACTATGCTTTTATTCCTTCTTTAAAAATAAAAAATCTCAAAAAAAAAAAAAAATCTCTGATTTCTCCAATCCCTCTCTTAAACCTCTCCAGTCAGGTTTTTGTTCTCATCAACTCCACCAAAATCAGCCTTGTCAAGATCACCAGTGACTTTCACATTCCAAAATCTCATGGTCAGTTATCAGCTCTCCTCTCACTGAACATCAGCAGCATTTGGCACTGTTGATCACTGCCTCCTCTAGGAAACACCTTCTTACCTGGTCTCCTGGACACTGTACACTTGCAGCTTCCTTCTTGAGGCACTCTATTTGCTTTTACTCGGTCTCTTTGCTCCTTGAACCTCAAGAGGTTTCTCCTTTTTCCAGGAAAACAAACCCACATCTCTAGCCCTAGCTCTCCCCTGAAATCCAGGACTGGGTTATGTCCTCTTTGTCTAACAGACACATCATCCCCCAAACTAAAATCTCAATCTCAGGTAATAGAAGTTCCATCTTCCCAGTTGCTCAGAACAAAACCTTTAGAGTTCATCCTTGATTCCTCTTATTCTCTGATAATGTACATCCAATCCTTCAGATCACTGGTACACCCAAAATATGACCTCTTCTCTCCACTTCCACTCTGGTCCATATTTCATTTGAATTATTACAATGGATCTCCTTGCTTTAATCCTCACCCCCGACTCAATCCCAGTCCCTTTTCACAGAAGCCAGAGTGACCCTTTTAAAATATACCTAATCTCAGCCCTACTCTGTTCCAACCTTTCAATGGCTCCTCATCACACCTGGTCAAAGTCCATACCAGACCCAAAAGGTCCCACAGCTGGCATTTTGCTCCATTTCCTCACTCATTCTGTTCCAGGTACAATGGAGCTCAAATATTCCAAAGATACTCTCACACATTTGGGGTTTTGCACTGGCTAGTCCCTCTGTCTAGAATATTCTTCCCTCACATATCTTGTCCCCTCTTAAACATTCACCTTTGAGAACTACTTTCTGCTCCACCCCTCTTCTGACCAATTATTCTTATTTACTATAGTTTTCTTATTTTCCAATAGCACTTATCACCCATTAAGGTAATTTACATATTTGCTATGTTCGTTGTTTATTATTTACCTCCTTCCACTAGAATGTAAACTCCACAAGGGCAATGATGGTTTTTATCTGATTAGTTCACCACAATATTCCCAGCACCTGGTAGGTGCTCCATGAATATCTGTTGCCAAAATTAATAAATCCATGGTAAACTGGATTTGCCAGACTAATACTATACACTTAAGATTATAAAAACAATTGATTATTAACAATGATTCTAAAAAGGTTTGAATATTATCATATGGTTTCACTCATATGTGGGACATAAGGAGTAGCACAGAGGAACACAGGGGAAGGGAGGGAAAACTGGGAAAAAATCAGAAAGGGAGACAATGAGAGGCTCTGGACTCTGGGAAACAAACTGAGGGTTATAGAAGGAAGAGGGGCAGGGCATGGGGTAACCAGGATGGGTATTAAGGAGGGCACATGTGGTGATGAGTACTGGGTGCTATACACAACTAACGAATTGCTGAACTCTACATCAAAAACTAATGATGTATTATATGTTGCATTATATGTTCAATTATAACTGAACATAAAAAATTTTAAAAAATAAAAAGTTTTAAAAAAAAAGTTTTGAAGAGCAAGTATGATATGGCCTTCAGATTTGGACTTGGACTTGAATCCCTGATACATCACTTAACCTATCAGCTCTGTGACTTTGAGCCCAAGATTTCATTTCCATTTAATAACAATGGAAATCACATCACCTACCTCTGATCTTTGAAAGGATTAAATGTGATGTGTGCAAAATTTCTCAACTTAATAGTCCTCAACATGTAATAGTTGTTCATTAAATGTTAGAAGTTCCATCTCCCTTTTCTCCTTCTTCCTTGATCACAGGAAGTTACTTGCTCATTCTGGTAGAGGTTGAGCAGAGCTGGAAAAGAATTTTACCTTACATACTACTCAGTTTACAGTATATGCCTGGAGCACTGGGTTGAGAAGGACTTGATGGCCAAAGTTCAGATTCAGCTAGAACTTGCACCATGACGATAACTAGCTTGGAACTGGGGGAAGGGAGGGAAATGGTGGTATCTAAGCAGACTCTATCATCCTGGTTTTAATGGTCTACCCTAGTGCCTCACAGAAGAACCCTCTATTTCTCAAAATGCTCGTGTGATTTTTCTAGCATAACTGTGAGAGGAGCTATGTTATATCCAGCATCAATTGTAGAATTATTTCTGAGATTAAAGAAAGGCTTAAGGAAAGACAGCAGAAAATCTTATTTCTACAAAATAGACAATTATCAAGACAATTGAGCTGTCACTCTGTTTTATAGAGTCTGCTTCTTTCAGTATATTTCAGTATACTCGGGGTCTAAAAGCGCAGGTCAGCTAATCAGGCTTCACAAATCCCATCTCCTCAACTAGATTTTTTTTTTCTTAGAGGGAGAGAGAATCTTTTTTTTAAGATTTTATTTATTTACTTGACAAAGAGGAGAGAGAGAGAGATCACAAGTAGGCAGAGAGGCAGGCAGAGAGAAAGAGGAAGGGAAGCAGGCTCCCCGCTGAGCAGAGAGTCCAATGCGGGGCTTGATCCCGGGACCCTGAGATCATGACCTGAGTCAAAGGCAGAGGCTGAACCTACTGAGTCACCCAGGCCCCCTCCTCAACTAGAGTTTGAAGGCCCATATTTACTCTAAGGGAGCTTTTCCCAATGACATAGAGAAAATTCTGACTTTTTTTTTAAATCTTCAATCCAGACTAATTTAAGATTAAGCATTTTATTGATTCCAGTGGCATAAGAAATATTAAGAAAAGTGCAGGAAACAGATGCTAACTGAAGAAAAGAACATTAGACATGAATACAATTATTCTCCTAAGATGTTATGCTATTCATCAGGCTGGTGAGGCCTAGTAATAACAACTTAGATTTTCATGGCATAGAGAATGCGATAGCTAAATTTTTAAAAATATGTGTTATGGCCAAGATATATTTTGGAGAAAAGAAGAAGATGGGCAAAATGATATTTAGTTCTTTTTTTTTTCTAGTTGGGTATCAAAGGCAGCAACTTATAAGCTTCTGTACCTAAGAGAAGGAAATAAATGTTTCCTATGATGTGCCAAATTTACCCACTGGAAAAAAAAAAAAGAAAAAAAACATTAAACCAAACAAATGGTTGGATGGCTCTCATTCTATATAAGATCGAGAAACATGGAGCTAAACATAGCATCACAACATCCAAGCAGTTTCACCCTTACCCACAGTCCAGACCCTGTTGTGATTATGCAAATGATAGCCATGAAAACAAACAGGGGAGAAGGGTATTTGACAGTCACCTTTGATTCAGGAATAATTGAAATCAGCTGGAGACTACTCACGAAGACAAGTGGTGCTTTATCAACACCTTCAGTAAGAACAAAGGAGTATGGACAATGACCAAAAGTACAAGAGTTCAGAAATGGATCTGCTGCCCCACGTGGCTTACAGGCTCACCACAAACAGCCTAAAGGAGGTTTAGCTTATAGAGCACAGCACTGAACATAGCTATGGCTTTACAAGCTCTTACCTAAAAGGCCAAGGATTCTAACTGGAGGGTGGATGTTGAGTGTAGGACTCTCCTTGTTTGTGACTCACCACCGTCCATTCTTAACATAGCCAGGTAAAGTCAGAATGGCTAAAATTAACAGGTCAGGAAATGACAGATGCTGGCGAGGATGTGGAGAAAGGGGAACCCTCCTACACTGTTGGTGGGAATGCAAGCTGGTGCAACCACTCTGGAAAACAGTATGGAGGTTCCTCAAAAAACTGAAAATAGAGCTACCTTATGACCCAGCAATTGCACTACTGGGTATTTACCCTAAAGATACAAACATAGTGATCCAAAGGGGCACGTGTACCCGAATGTTTATAGCAGCAATGTCCACAATAGCCAAGTTATGGAAAGAACCTAGATGTCCATCAACAGATGAATAGATAAAGAAGATGTGGTATATATATACAATGGAATACTATGCAGCCATCAAAAGAAATGAAATCTTACCATTTGCGACAACATGGATGGAACTAGAGGTTGCTTAGCAAAATAAGTCAATCGGAGAAAGACAACTACCATATGATCTCCCTGATATGAGGAAGTGGAGATGTAATGGGGGTGGGGGTTAAGGGGATAGAAAAAGAATAAATGAAACAAGATGGGATCAGGAGGGAGACAAACTAAAAGAGACTCTTAATGTCATAAAACAAACTGAGGGGGGTGGGGGGAGGGGGGTTGGGAGAGGGTGGTGGGGCTACATTATATGTTTAAATAAAAATTAAAATTAAAAAAAAAAAAAACATAGCCAGGTAAACAGTGTGGGTTCCCTAGCCAGACTGCCTGTGGGAATCCCTGCTCTGCCACCTCCTAGCTATGTGAACTTCCTCTCTCTGGGTCTTGGTTACCTCTTCTATAAGATGAGAATTTTTCTTTCACTATCACAGTGTATTATAAATATATTATTACAAGAATACTGGTACGTTCCAAATAAAATATATTTTATGGCTTAAACAAAGGAAAAGATACATTTGTAATATTTAGACATTTTAGAATATGAATATACATCTTCCTTTAACTCCAGAGGATCCTTAAGTTTGGCTCCTGGGTAATATACTAACATCTATTTCCCATCCCCCATTCAGGAAGTCATACAAATATCCTATCAATAGGATACATTTAACAAAAGATAATCAATCAGACACATGGTTAAAATTAAGGAATATGTATTTTTAAAGCTTTTCCTTGTTTTTTCAGCAAGTTGAGAATTTAGTGGTACTTATACAGGTATGGTAAGGATTAAATACACTAATGCCAACATGTTATGTACTGTATTATTAGCATGGCTATGATTATCATTGTAACTACAAGTAGTACTATTATTATTACTATATCTTACTACTATTACTACTACTATTATTATTCCCCTTCCTCACATCAATATCTGGAGTTTCCTCTCTGAACATCATCTTTCATTTTCAACCTGGTGGGCTCCAAGTGTGGACGTGATTGGTGTAAATCCATCAGCATGTCTCACTTAACCCAAATCAAAGAGAAACCTGGCCCTTGTGCAGGAAATCCTGAGAAACACACTGTCCTCTCCACCGGGCTAGGTAGCTAAGGAAGTGAAACTCACCTCACTTGTGGCTGTGGAGTATCCTGGAGATGCTGAAGATGGATCCTGCCCAGAAGCAGGAAGCCAAGAATGAATCCTAGTGACAACAAGTCCTAAGTCAGCCAAACCCAAAGCCAGCTTCCCCCGAACGTTCAGTTACATGATTATAAATCTCTTTTAGCTCAGCTAGTTTGGATCGAATTTTGTTTCTTGGCTCTTTTATATATTCATGACTACATTTATAGAGCTATTGTTAATATATTTCTATTTAGAAGACAGAGAATTATTATTTCATGAGGTTTCTCTCAGTCTACACAAATGGGGGCTTAAGCGTCTTGCATCCTGTTCTTAACCACGTATCTTAGTCCATTTGGGCTGCTATCACAGAATACGACAAAAGTTATAAACAGCAGAAATGTATTGCTCACACTCCTGGAGGCTGAGAAGCCCAAGATCAAGGTGCTGGCAGATTTGGTATCTGGAAACCTGCTTCCTGGTGCATGAACCACTGTCTTCTCTCTGTGTCCTCACATGGTAGAAAGGGCTAGGGAGCTGAGGTCTCATTTATAAGGGCACTAATCCCATTCATGAGGGCCCCATCTTATGACCTAATCACTTCCTAAAGGTCCCACTTCCTAATCCCATCACAATGAGTTTCTACCTGTGAATTTGAGAACATTCAGTTCATACTGAACGCAAACATGTAAACCCAAAACCTGAATTTGAAGAGCAACTCAACTCAAAGTATAATCACAAGTGCAGGAAATGATACTCCATCATTTCACAGCTTTGTTAAACAAGTCATCTCTACACGCCTTGTCTCAAATATCATGTGGCAGTTTATCCAAGATTTCCTCATTGCTTTTTCAGGCACTAATCTGGGCTCTTCCAAGTGTAAGTAACGGAAATCCATCCCAGATTAACGTAGGCCAAAAAGATAATGTAATGGGTCATTCAAAAGGGAAACCCAGGGCTCTGTTAGGAATAGTTTGATCCAAGAGCTCAAATTATGTGATCCAGAATCCATTTTTCTCTCTTAACAGCCATGTTTTTCTTTAGTATAATGGGAAAAGCAGGAGCTCTAGAAGCAGGCTGCCAGGCTGAGAATCCCGATTCACCAATTCCTAGCTGTCTGACATTAGCCAAATCACCTGACTTCACTTAGCCTCAGTTTTTTATCATGAAAATGGAGAAGGTAATAATATTCACTTCATAGGTTTTGGGGGGAGATTAAATGAGTTAAAAATATATGCTACTAGGAGCACCTGGCTGGCTCAGTCAGTTAAGCATCCCACTCTTGATCTCAGCTCAGGACTTGATCTCAAGGTTGTGATTTTGAGCCCTGTGCTGGGCTCCACGCTGGGTGCAGAACCTACCTTAAAAAAACTTTTTTAATGGGATCAGGAGGGAGACAAACCAAAAGAGACTCTTAATGTCATAAAACAAACTGAGGGGGGCGAGGGGGGAGGGGTGTTGGGAGAGGGTGGTGGGGTTACATTATATGTTTAAATAAAAATTTAAAAAAATTTTTCTAAAAATAAAATAAAAAGGAAGAAAAAAAACCTTTTTAAAACTACTTTATCATTATCATTATGATCAACATGAGGTAGGATCTTTCCACCTAGTGATCCTTAGTGAAAGAAATTCCAGGAGAAGAGCATCTATTTCTGGAGAGCAACAGCAAATGCCCCAGAAATCATTCTTATTTGCCAAACCTACATCAAACCTACCCACTCCCACACTAGAGGGTGGGATTAGCTTGAGCTGAACAACTTGGACTGTAGGTCGACGGTAGAAGGAAAATTGGAGTGCCATTCCCAAAAGAAGAAAGAGATCTAAGATCGACAAAAGCAACAAATGTGATCATTCAAATAGTAAATAATAGCAGTTGCCATTTTACAGAGTGAACAACAGTATTCATGAAAAGTATTCCTGAAAACTCTTAGCCTCGTTATAAAGAGAATTCCTGGGACGCCTGGGTGGCTCAGTTGGTTAAGCAGCTGCCTTCGGCTCAGGTCATGATCCCAGTGTCCTGGGATCAAGTCCCACATCAGGCTCCTTGCTCAGTGGGGAGCCTGCTTCTCCCTCTGCCCCTGCCTGTGCTCGCTCACTCTCTCCCCCTCTCTCTCTCTGACAAGTAAATAAATAAAATCTTTTAAAAAAAAAAGAATTCCTTTATTGTTTAAAAAGTTGTATTCGGTAATTATAAAAAGTCCCTTACAGACTCAATGAAATTGAGGTTTGGAAGAATTCTGAGACATAATAAAAAATAAAAATACAACAGAAATAAAACCTTGGGCAGCTACAGAATGGACAACAATTATCATGAAGTCTCCACATTTGAGAAAACAAATAAATGATGGTATCAAGCATTTGCGATAATTAGAATTAGCCATGAATGCTTCAGAGATGTGCATAGTGTGGGAGGATCACCTTCCTTTCAATATGAAAGAAAAAAATAAAGTTTGGATAAAAGCTTGCATATGTGAAATTTACAAAAACAAAGCCATTTTACCAATTTTCTCATTATAAAGTTAGTAAAAATTATATTATTTTATCATACAAAACTATGGTCTAAAGTTACCTTCAGAACTTCAGAGTAGACAAAAGAAATATACATCTCACAAAATAGATTACAATTTCTTCAATTTTCCAACAAGTAAGGGAAAGTACAAAATAACTTCCAAATATAATGTGATCAAAAACAAAAGAAGCAAATTAAAAACCACTAGCATTGTTGAAATACAGTACTTTTAATAAGTCAGCACAATAGTGAATAGAAAATTCACAAAAAAGAAAATTTCACAAAATTGAGTGGAAAATAAACACTTTGCAAGAATTCTCCTTGTTGACAATAGAGTCTTTTCTAGGGCACTCAACCTGAAAGCCCTGTGTCCTTTCACGTAATGACTCCACCTACCTTCTGCCCTTGGTTGCTGGGGTTACAATCACAGAAGGCTTTGTCTTCCTCCCTTTGTCCTAGGGGTTTTAAAAGATTTGCTTGAAGCTGTTTTCTTTCTCTTCACTCTTCCACTTATCCCCCTGGGATTAATTTCCAGATCTTTCCTCAGTCCCTGTCATGCACAAACACCAAATCTGAGATCAGAGTTGAGGTCTCATTTAAGCGCTGACAGTCTTTATACCTCTCTTTATTCTGATGCAGGTGATTTCTAGACACAAATTAATTAGCAATGGTCTGTTCAGGAAGTGTGATCACACACATTATGTCCACAGAGTAGAGCTGCATTTCCCTCGGCATTTAGTGTCTCACCAACAAGGAGCTGGTCAGTTATCTGCAGGCTCTCAGGAAGATTGATTTGTGGGTGTAATCTGGTCACAACAACCAAAACACCTCCTTATATACAGCCAAGTCCCATTGTCCCCTGCTCTTCAACTCCTCAATCTTTGTATCAATTTTTCATGTAACAACTAGGCATCCTAAGTATAGGGCAAATATGGAGTTGTTTTTCTAGCAGAGGTAGAGATTTACACCAATCTTTCTCACTTTCTGCGATAGATTCTTCCATGTAAAAAGGGCAGTAAGGTGTGGCAGGGCCCTGAGCCCACCGAAGTTCAGCCTGAGGCAGTGACACTAATGCTTTCCCACTCAGACAATGACCAATTCAATGACCTTAGGCATCTGGGGCCCATATCACTAACAGGTTGAAAAAATCATCAAAGATCTTTGTTTGACTCCAAGATGGCTATTTCTGAAAGCTATTCCTGCTCCATGGCCTCGATAGAGAAAGAATTTAGCACCCCCTCAACTTCAAACTTGTCTGCCTTCCAAAACATACCTCTTCAACCTGGAAAATCAGCAATCAATCCAAAACCTTTCCAAACTATTAGCTATCTCTTCCAGATAGGGGAAACTTGAAAGATCCCTAACCTCTGGGCTTCTATGGAGGGAAACCAAAAAAAAATGTTTTAATAGTCAGACTATCCACAAGCCTGAGACAAAGCTTTGGTTTGTTACAGTATGCAATAGTGAAATACAGAAGACACACACACACACACACACACACACACACGCGCGCGCGCGCGCGCCTACACACCCCTTTACCATTACTGGCCAAATCAGCCTCTTCTTTCTTAGACAGTAAGAAGTCCACATCTGCCTGAGATTCACAAGTAACTACTTCTATCAGACTTAAGAGATTCGGCAAAGAAAGAAAAACCCTCCAAGCAAAGAAAAAGGAAACCATTTCAAGAACTATAAAAAGATCATATCCAAGAAGATGTGGCTGATAAATGATTATATCTTATCACACTGTATCATATGACATATGATTATAACATGGGCAATAGTCAGAGGATGAGTATAGGTGGTCTGCCAGATTAAAAAAACACAGATACATGTGTGTTCCTGATCATAATGACTCATCCCTCTTGGGGAGCAGCCGTTCCAGACCAGGCTAGTCCTAGGACAGCCTGTTAAGTTTTAGCAATGTCCCAACTGATCTTAAGGGTTAGGTCCAGTGGGAGATTTGGGTCAGAACTCCTAGAACTATGCTTCCCCTTTCTGTCATCCACCTCCCCACCACTACTAGAGGCCTGGCTTCCACTTTAGCCCCAGAGAGGGCCTCCTATGGAACAGGGGGTGACTCGTGACTAGGCTAAACATCTTGGAATCACCATAACCACAGCACATCCCACATTCCTAAGACTGGATTCAAAACATTCTCCTAGGGAGAGGCTAATCCAGAATCAGAGTATCTGACCCAATTGCCTTATTTCCCTGTGCAACTGCTAGTTTCAAGTACAAAAGAAAAAAAAAAAAAAAAAGAGGAGAAAAATCTGGGATCTTTAATAAAATCATACTAAAACTGAAAGCAATCAGAGAAGTCAGAACTTTATACAAAAATGCTCTCCTGGCATTTTGGAAAATTCGTGTGAAACCAGAGCTCAGAGGACAGGAGGGAGCCAAGGAATTGAGAGCTCAGAAAAAAGCAGGAAACATCGCCCAACAAGATTTCACCATGTACTGGTAACTTTGTGTAAACTTGGTGCTCGAGGTAAACCAATAATTAATGGCTACAAAACCACCACCCGATCATTCAAATGGCCCAATATCCTTAAAATACAGGCATCTGGTTGAGACTAGTTCAGCACATGGTTTTCATACTACTTCTAAATTCTTAACTATAAATCTTTGGAATTAAAGCATATTCTTGACCATTCTACCTGGACAAAGAAGCAGTCAATGTTAAATGGACTCAGAGACCTATAATAATAAGGCTGAACTGTCTTCACTTTTTTTTCTTTAAATTTTGTTACTCAGGCTTGAGCCATCATTTAATTTTTAAGAAGATTTATTCTCACATGGACAATGTGATTCATAGAATCAGCAGGCTATTGAAATTTTAACTCTTTTGCCATTTTCCATAGAATGTCTCAAACACTTTTTTTCTTATAAATATTCAGTCTGGCAGGGGGAAGCAGTAAATAGTGATGAAACAAGTTTATTTTCAGAGATGGAGCCAACATTCTTAACTGCCATGACCTATCTTTGCACACAATCCGATCTGGAAAATGTACCATTCCTCTGAGTTAGAGGACAAGGACCACACTGGATGCTTCCAGTCTCTTCTTCTTGTCCCAATTTGTAGTCACATATCAACTGGCATGGACTTAAATATCTGTATGTCATGACACATGATTTAGGTTAGACACAGATGTAGTTAAATTTCACCCAATCCAATTTCTCAGTTTTTTCTTAGGCCAAGTGTTCAGTGGGCTTAAGTGTATTTGTGGTGGAGGAGTGCAGGTGGGGCCAGCCATTGCTTGAGAACTCCATATCTGAAGGGAATATTCATTCCATGCCATATTTACTGCCTGATCTCAGGGACAAGGTCAAAGTCAGAACCCCTTCCAAGTTCTGCCAAACACCTATCATCTCACTGTGCTCAAAGTGGTCTTATTCATCTTCAACTTGGCGTTCCTGACATTGTCAACCACTCTACCTGCCCAGATTTGTGCCACCCTCACACTTGAGGGTTTTTTCTAGAAGAAAAACCTAAGTTTTCAAGTTGCAATCTTATTATCACATATTCCCAGTATTTCAGGTAGACTAAATGAAAATAAAATTATCTAGATCACATGAAGCCATAGGTGCCTTCAAATGCTCCTGAATGACATGAACCATAAAGAATTCACAACTTTTGTACTGCTAACATAATCTCAACTAACTAAATCTCTCTCTGTGATCTGAACTACCTCTTAACTGTTCAGGCTGTTCACCAATATTTAGTTCCCTCCTTCCCAACACATCATAGGCCTATACTTCTGATCTTGTTGAACCTAGCTAGCATGGGTATGTGACTTGCTCCTGCCAATAAATGCAAGTAGAAATGTCACCTTGAGAAGGATGCTTCAGGAACCAATGCCACTTGACCACATTAATCTCTTCCTCTGCCACAGGGGTCATTGTGTTCTCATTGTGGATGCTCCACCATCCCAGGTCCCTGAATGAGGGAGATCAAAATATGCAAAATGGACAACAATGTGAGCAAGAAACACATGTGTTACTTAAAATAATTGTGCTTCGGGACTGGTTTGTTATGGCAACACAGCCTAGGCAAAAAATATCGGGATACCAAGCCCAATGGCGAATGTTACTATAATCTAAAACAGAATAAATCTGGGGTTCTATCTGTTACACTGTAGCATATATGTTATGTATGTATGTATATGCATGTAGCATTTTATATATACATAATACTAATATTCCTATTATTGTATATTATATTATGTCTATTATTGTTAGCCACCTATTAAAACAGACATCTCCCCCATCTCCTCCACACACACACACACAAAAAAAAAAAACCCTCCTCAAATCAATTGGATAATCTAAATGCTTGAAAATAAGTGCTCACAAATCTCAAATTAACTGCGGATCCATCTGTCAAAATAATTTGCAGAGTTCCACTTCTTCTCCAAGACCAAGTACATTAATCAAATGCAGGGCTTCAGAGGAACTTCATTTTGAGCAAACCAAGAGATAAATAAATTAGCTGCCAGTTGCTCCCTTTGTAATGGCAGAGGACCAGGCTGACCCAAGGGGATAGGAGTAAATCACAAAGGGAAACATCCAAGCAAAGGCAGCATTAGGGGACCTGAAGCAAACCAATACAGCCGTCCCACATCATTTCCAAGACCGTGAGCCAAGCACATGTGTGTTTATTTGCTAATAAGAAGATGCAAACGCCCCGTGTCTGGTTAATTTCTTATGTGCTCCGACCATAAAGATGTTTGTGTCTGGAGTACACATCTGAGCATTGTGCCCAAATGTGGCAGCTCATAAACCTGACCACGTGTGTTATACTTAGGATCTATAAGAATGTATACCTTCAAAACAATGTAATGCTGGAAGGTTTTCCTCTCTCTCTCTCTCTCTCTCTCTCT
>RCUC01138285.1:0-22195 GCA_003697995.1 Taxidea taxus jeffersonii | reverse complement strand
CAAGAGACAAACACTGAGGTCAGCATAAAGAACATTTATGAGGCTAATAGAGAGCTTTCCTCCAGAAGGTTTCCCTCATCCACTCCCTCGACCCCACACCGACTGTGGTCTAGGAGAGTCCCCAGGACTCCTGAATCTCCAGGTCATTTAGGCCCAGAGGGGTCCCTGAAATATCTCTGGGCCCATAAGCAGTACCATGTGGAGTGGCAGCCAGTGAATCTTCCAAGCTGGCTTATGTGAGCAGTGGTGGGACAGCCTGTCCTCATGCCCCCTGCCCAGGGCCCCTTGGAAGAAAGGTGTGTGTGTGTGTGTGTGTGTGTGTGTGTGTGTGTGTGCACGGCTGCCCCAGGATGGAGAGAAGGGGGAATGTGTTTCCTGACTTGTCCTTGAGGGTGGTATGTCAATGATGACAGTGGCCGTGGGACTCAGCCCAGGCTGTTATCATGGTGACCAGATCATTGATTCTCCAAACAGGGACATTTCTGAGAATGAAGGAGCACCATTAAGAATTAAGCTGGGGCCATGGCTGTAAACGGGGACTGTCCCAGGCAAACTAGGCCATGTGGTCCCCCTGACTCTCAGACTCAGTTTCCCTCTCTGTAAAGTGATTCAGCTGAACAAGGCAATCTCTACATTTCACTCCAATCCCCAAATCTGTTGTTTGGCTTGCGGATTCTGACTTTTAATCGTCCCTTTTGGTGACGTGGAGGAACACTCGCGTATCCTGTGTAATTACTGTTTTAGTCACTGTTTGGAATGCTTTCTACGAAGTCTCTGACAGGCCTTTGAACTGCATTAGGACATAGGAGTGACAGTAACAAAAAATAGTCATTTACTGAGCACTTTGTGCCAAACACCGTGCAATGTACCTCCACCTGTTTTTTTTTATAGATTTTATTTATTTATCAGATAGAAATCACAAGCAGGCAGAGAGGCAGGCAGAGAGAGAGGAGGATGCAGGCTCCCTGCTGAGCAAGGAGCCCGATGTGGGGCTCGATCCCAGGACCCTGGGATCATGACCTGAGCCGAAGGCAGAAGCTTTAACCCACTGAGCCACCCAGGCGCCCCTACCTCCACCTTTTTAAGCTTTACAGTGACCTTATAAGGAGGTATTTGTAATGGCCTGTAATTGACCCTATTTTACAGATGAGCAAATCGAGGCACAGAGAAGCTAAGTAGCTTGTCCAAGGTCACAGAGCCAGTTTGAGACCTAGAATCAGACCTTCCCAGGCATGTGGTCTAAGCCTGTTTTCTTCTTTGATGAAGAAAATTGCAGATCAGAGAGGCCTGCTGACTTAGCTCGGGTTACACAGTGCTCAGAACCTGAGCAGGAAAACCAGACCCTGGCTGCCTCCCGGGGACCCAGTGAGGCCCAACTGCTCAGGAGCATTTAAAGGCTTACAGCCAACTCCTGGCACCCACACAGGGCCCCGGAGGCCTGTGTCATGCTTATTAGCTCATGGTTATATTTGGGCCTGGGTGTGGGTGGGGCTGGAGGGTTGGGAGGAGGGGCAGAGTGTGGGGAGGGAACCCCTCAGGGAGCAGGTCCATAGCAGGTGGGCCTGGCTACATGGAAGAATAAAAATAAACTTTCCCGGGCAGCCGCCCAATGAGGCAGAGAAGGTTCTGTTTCTCCTCTCGGCCACCCAAGTCCAGAAAGGATGACCAGCCCCCTCCTCGCCCTCCCATGACTCAGACCTGCCTGCAGAGGCAGAGCCTTCCCCCCACCAGAAAAAGCAGCCAAGCTTGAGGCCAGCTCTCTCTCTCACAGAGCCTTCAAGACCCCTACAAGGGAGCATAGGAATGAGAGGTGCCGTGGAGGACAGCCTAGAGCCTAGAGACCTGGGCTCAGCTGCTAATTTTGCCCCAGACCCCTGGTGCTATCCTTGGGAGACCCTCCTTTCCCTGAGCCTCAGTTTTCCTACCTGTACAAGGGGTCTCAGGGGAAGCAGGAAGTGCCAAGGCTGTGGGGTGGGAAGGGGATGGTGATGACCCCTCCTCGGAGCTGCCTATGGAGACAAGGAGGCCAAAAGCTGGAGGGGGCCGTGGGGAGACAAATACCTAGAGGCTGGACGGGCCAACACCCCACAGCAAGGGGCCTCTCCAGATGGGCTTCCGTGGGGACATTGGAGGACCAAGATCCTATCCTGCTCAGAATCTGTGCTGCCTCTTCTGAAAGGGAAGTCTGCTTCCTAGCAGGGAAAGCATTCAGGTGGGAAAGGGGATGGTCCCGAAGGATTCCTGTTTGTGCTATGGGTGGACACGTGGAGCCCAGAGAGGGGGAGGGTCTTGTGCAAAGTCACGGCCGCCCAGGCAGCCTGACTGAGACCCTGCCCCGGGTGGAGCTGTCCCCTCTCCCAGAAGAAATCCATTTGGTGCCTGTGGCTTTTTCCACATTCTCACAAAAGCACCCCACCAGGCTGGGGTCTGATCCTCACTTTGCAGAGGAGGAAACCAAGTCGCAGGGAGATGACCTCTTGCCAAAGTTTCCTTAACAGTCAGCAGCGGTCAGCAGCAGAACCAGGCCTCCAACCCTGGCCCATGGGACCTCCCTGGCCTGTGCCCGGCCCCTCTGCTGGGCCAGCTCCCTCCCTGCCCACGTCTGGCTCACAGCCACGGCCTTTTCCCCATCAGGCCCAGCCCCCAGCGAGGAGGCCGGGACCAAGGCCCGCTTCCCGCTGTCCAGTGCTGCAGAGGAGGGAGCCTGGACAGCCGTGGTGATGGACCAGCAGGATGGCGTCCTCTCGCTGCAGCTCAGCACCCCGGCGAATGCCCCTGTCGGCCTGTACCGCCTCACCCTGGAGGCCTCTACCGGCTACCAGGGCTCCAGCTTCGTGCTGGGCCACTTCACTCTGCTCTTCAACACCTGGTGCCCAGGTGAGCCGTGCTGTCTATGGAGGGGGGACGCGAGGAGCTGGGCAGGGCTGGACCATCCGTGGGTGCCACGGACAGTGGCGGGGGGAATGGGGCTAAAGATGGAGGGAAGGCCCCCCTGGGCAGCGCCGTGCTCCCGCCTCACAGAAACCTTGCCGTGTCCTGTTACCCACCTCACATCACACAGGAGGAGACAGGCACTTGGAAGCAAAATGCCTTGCCTGAGGCCACACAGCTGCTAAGCGACCTCACCCAGCATCTGAGGCGCATGTGTTCCCCAAGCCCTGTGACCTGGGCGTGCAGGTGTCTGGGGTTCACAGTCCCAGTCAGGAATGGGGCGCCCAGGGGATGCCCGGGGCTGCGGCTCCATGCCTGGTTCCGGTTCCTGGGGCTCTGTTTGAAATTTCACCACACTGGCTTGGAGAGGGGAAACTGAGGGAGGCAGAGGTGGAGGGCAGGAGCAGTTAGGTGACCTATGTGCCTCCTTACACGCTTCTCGATGCTTCATCTCGACAATCCCAACTGGGAGAATGTCAGTGTCCCCGCAGGGCTCGGAGAAGTCTAGTGGCTTCTGGAAACTCCTCAGTAAGTGGACAATGCTGGACAAAACTAGCAGGTTGAGGGGGATGGCTCGAAGAAGTGAGGCTGGCTTGAGGAGGAAGGGGGTGGCTGGGGCTGCCACACCCCCTTCCCGGGCCTCAGTTTCCCTCTCAGACTAACAGTGCAGTCAGAACTGTCTCCTTCTTACTCCTGCATAGTGAGGCAGAAAGACAAGCCTTGTGTGAGTGGCCCCAGCCTAGGAATGGGGTGTTCTTCCTCAGAGCTGGCACCCAGCCACAAATTCTGGCCTCTCCAGCGCTAGACAACCAACTCCTTACTGGGACGCTGCTTTATATTTTTCTTCTCCATTTGGGGGCATTTTATAACATAGTTGAGAGGATTTTTTATTTTCTCTTTTATATATTTTGGCTTGTATTTTTACTTATCACAGTAAGACAGGAGGATGTCCTCTTCCTATAAGCTTTAAGCACTGTAGGGAAACAGCTCCCACTTTGACTCTCCTTGGGGAGCGGGATTATTAGCTGTCTTGGGGGACTCATCTCCTTATATTCCGGTGTATATGTCTGGAGCCATTGCTGCCTTAATGGGTTTCTGTGTCCCTCTTAAACACAAAAGGATCCCACAGTATACATCTGCCTACGACTTATTTAACTTTTCCACTCCACCACACATCCGGACGATCTTTCCACATCGGTGTGTATACACATCTGCTTTTTCTTATTTTTTTAATATTTTATTCATTTATTTATTTGAGAGAGAGAGAGAACACAAGCCAGGGAGTGTGGCAGAAGGGCAGAGGGAGAACCAGACTCCCCGATGAGCGGGGAGCCCGATGAGGGACTCGATCTCAGGACCTGGGATCATGACCTGAGCCCAAGGTAGATGCTTAACCAAGCCAGCCAGGTGCCCCTACTTTTTCTGTTTAAGAGCTCAGAGTTCCCTGTATCTAGCCAGTGTGGACGTTCATTGATCTGGCCCTCTACCCCGGGGACATGAGGTCGTCCCCAGGGCATCCTTACAGGAAGGGTATCTATGAAGCACCCTTGTTCACGTGACCTGGGGCCACATGAAATGGTTTTTCAGGACAGAAGTGGCCTTGCCAGACCCCCATGTAGACTTGTTTGGATTTTGTCAATCTACAGAGCTTACGGCTAGTAGGCTGCCTGGCCCAGGGAGCAGGAAGAGGCCAGTGTCCCCTGCTGCTTACCAACACAGTAGGGTTTCAGAGCTCAGGGAACAGGGAATGGGGTTCTGGGGATGTCCCCTTCCTCTGGCCTTTCCTCCAGCCCCACCCCATCCCCCCCGTCCTGCGGGTTGGGGTGGTTGTCAGCCAAACAGCACAGTGACTAAAGTGACCCACATCCCAGGGTGGGAACCTGGAGGGGGCGATGGAGATGGAGATGCAGAGGCAGGAAGTTGGGTTCTGTGGGGGTGGGGCTGCTGGGTGGGAACCCTGCTGTCCCTCTGGGACCTGCCCCTGAAACCAGAGCCTTCTACCCCTAGCTCAGTGAGGACAGGAGGACAGGAGGGAGCAAGTATGAAGTATGTGCAGGACCTCTTGTCCCCAAGGCCACCACCTTGACCAGCAGAGCTGGGGACAACACTCTCACCCCAGATGACAAAACACCGTGGGTTTTTCTTTCTCTTTCATTCTTTCTCCTGCACCGTCAGCTGACTATAGTTCATTTGCCGGAAGGCTGTTTTTTTTTTTTTAATAAAGATATAATGTATTATTAGCCCCAGGAGTACAAGTCTGTGAATCGCCAGGTTTACACGCTTCACAGCACTCACCATAGCACATACCCTCCCCCATGTCTATAACCCCACCACCCTCTCCCTAGACCCCTCCCTCTGGCAACCCTCCACTTGTTTTGTGACATTAAGAGTCTCTATTGGTTTGTCTCCTTCCCGATCCGGTCTTGTTTCATTATTCTTTTCCTACCCCCCAAACCGCCCCCCCCCCCATTGCATCTCCACTTCCTTATATCCAGGAGATCATATGATAGTTGTCTTTCTCCAATTGACTTATTTCGCTAAGCATAATACTCTCTAGTCCTATTGGAAGGCTGATTTTTATCTGTGGTCTGCGGAGCCACAGTGCAGGGTCTAGAAAGCAAAAGATGCTCGGCCACTTCCACATTTGCTATGCTCTGTGCCATGAGAGGGGGCCCGCAGATGGGCCTGATGGAGTCTGGAGGCCCAAAGGCCCTGAGCAGCTGTGTTCCAGGCCAGTGCCACTGTATTTTTAGGGACCCATAAAAATGTTTTTAATTTCTTTTAAAATCAGAAGAAAAAAAAAGAAAGTTTAGGTCAGAGAATATGCTTTAACATGTAATATTAATACATTTGTCATCATACCATTGCAGTCATAAAATTTATTATTATTATTACTATTTTTTTTTAATGGAAGAAGGGGCCCACTGAAGTAAAAATGCCTAGGGCCCACCAAAATCACAAAGTGGCTCTGAATTTCCTCTTCCCAGCCTCAGTTTCTTCACCTGGAAGTGGGGGATGGTAAAGGCCAGCTTGACCTTTAACCCTCTGCCATCTGACCCCCATGGTCCCAATCCTCTTTTCTGTGGTTGCCAGCCATGGGGAGCTAAGCTGTCCCTGTCCTGTCTCTGGTCCTCTGCTTAGCAAGTCATTCCGCCAGACTCCGAGTATCTAAATCTTAGTCATTTCTCAAGGCAGCAATAACAAGCCGCCGCCTCTAGGGTGCCCTCCGTGACCACCTCCCCCACCACTGGACAGGACCCCACTTCCCCTGAGCCCCAGTGACCCTAGTAGTCTTTCTCTCTACCTTGAATCAAGCTTGCAAAGCCCCTTTTCAGGTCTGCATCCCATGTCACCCTCAGGGAAGACAGAGAGGGGGACGAAGAAGGAGAAGTGATCTCCCCAAGGTCATACAACAAGTGAGGATCAACTAGGAGATTCCTGACTCCTGTGTTCCTCTATCTCTCGAGTGGGCATCTGTTTTTCTACCAGTAAAATGGTCTTTCAAGGTCCCTTTCTCATCGCACTCTTGTGGAAATTAAATGTAACATACGTCATATGCTTATCACGGGTAAGTGTTGGAGAAATGACAGCCACTGGTAACACTAGCCAAAAACACCTCATCTCATGGGTATGGGATTATTAGTGAATGATTAGCTTTTCTGATTCAAAGATAAAAGGACCTCCGAGACTCTGACCTGGCCCTGGGTCTTGGCACCATGGCTGCCATGTCTTTGGGGACCCTGCAACCTGCCAGACCCAGAGCTAAGGTCCCCTCCTTCCTGCCCCCAGCGGATGCTGTGTACCTGGACTCGGAGGAGGAGCGGCAGGAGTATGTGCTCACCCAGCAAGGCTTCATCTACCAGGGCTCGGTCAAGTGCATCAAAAGCATACCTTGGAACTTCGGGCAGGTAGGGCCATATCCCACCCTTCCCAACCGCTGCAGGCCCCCTGGGTATGGGGCCCTGGGTCCGAGGAGGTCAAAGCTGCAGATGTGTGCGCTGGTCTCTGAGCTGCTCTCCCCATGATGTCAGGGATTCAAGGGCCCTGGAGTGGCTGGAGGATCAGGGGAGGGGTCCAGGCCAAGCCGGAGGTCCTACAGCAAAGGGTTACCCTACCCACTGTGGGAACAGCAGCCCCATATTCAAAGTGGGGCAAGAATCAGGAGAGCCTTTGGGAATCGTGGGGCTGGCAAGTGCTCCAGGAGAGAAAAAGGGAATATTCCAGGCCATATACCAAAATGATAGAAATGTTGTTATGTGTGCTGAGAGGAGGTTTTATACTATTACCTAGATCAGTGGCTTTCAAACTTGAATGTATCTATAATCACCAGAAATGTGTGTTAAAATGCAGATCAGGGAGTCTCGCCCCTAGTTTCTGGCTCAGTAGGTCTGGGTGCGGGCTGAGAATTTGCATTTTGACAAGTTCTCAGGCAATGCTGATGCTACTGATCAGTGGTCATAGTTTGCGAACCACTACCTGTATTGGTTAGTTACTGCTGAATAACAAACAAGCCCAAAATGTACAGGCTTAAAACAACAGCTGTTTATTATTACTTACAAATCTATGGGTCAGCTGGGGCATGGCTGCCTAGGCTGGGCTTGGCTGACCTCTGCTAGATGGCACATCTCTGTTCCATGTGGTTCCTTGTCCCCCAGCAAGTCAGCTCAGGTTGGTTGTTCGAAGTAGGGATCTTATTTCTTCTGCCATCCAGCCTCCCATGATAATTCTTGAGATTGTGCTGAGAAAACTCACAAATCAAGAGTCTTCACACTTCTTTCTGGCCCTGGTGTGTTGGGGGGTGTTGGCCTTTTGGGACAAGTTTCACAATGAGACTTTTTCCCAACAGCCCCTGGGGTAGGATTTCCATGTGCAGTCCCCCAGAATCCTGCCCTGGAACCACAGGGAAATCTTCCCTGTCTGGTATGGGGCTCTGACCTCAGTTTCCCCATCTGAGTACTGGGGATACTAATTGCAAGAATATCTGCCCAAGAACCTATTACCTGCTCTGGGATGTACATGAAGTGATGGTGGGGGGCGGTTACAAAAATACATCATAAAGTCAATTGGCTTTTATTTCCCAGCGAGAAACAGAACAAAGCCAAGTCCTTCCTTTCATTCCCTGAGTTCCTGTTCTCTGTCCCAGCTTGTGTTAAGCCATTGAACACAGCCCTCTAGAATCTTCCAGAAGCCATCACAATCCAGAGTGATAAGACCTAGAGGAAGGAAGTGAATAACTGTGGATGGGAATCAGGGCAATTCCTGTTGGAGGCAAGATCTGAGCCGGGCAATGGAGGAGGTGGAAACATGGTATAAAAGGCAGAAGGAACTGTCTGAGCGAAAGCTCAGAGGTGGGAGTTTATGTTGTGCTTAAGAAGAATTCTGTAGCTCAGGGAGCGCTTTATGTCTGAAGGAGTCCCAAGAGATGGAGTGGGATAAGTCAGCAATGTCCGGGTTGTGAATGTCAGGCATATGGCAATAGGAAGTCACAAAAGGGCTCAAAGCCATTGAAGCCTGGTTTGGGACGAGACCACAGAGGTGAGTAGCAGGGGGTGGATCGCCTTTGGACTGGTCAGAGACCGTAGTCCAGTGTAATGGGACAAGGGGGGAGGGCCCTACTTTTGATAATGATAACCTTTGAGTTGCAAGGATAAGAAGGTGTGAGCCACACAGAGAGGGTCAGGAAGAGCATTCCAAGCAAAGGGAATAGAAAGCTCAAAGGCCCTGGGGCAATGAGTGGTGATAATGAGGTCAGAGATGGCGTGGAACACAGATTGTGAAGGGCTTTCCTTGCAGGTAACGGGGGAAAGTCTAGATTTTATTTTAGGTGCAGTGGAAACAGAGGAGATAATCTACCTCCGTTCCAATCAGAATAGTGTATTGGGGTGGAAGGGGTTGGGGGGCAGAGAGGATTCTCATCAACTCCGCAGGGTGAGTCAGGCCTTAGGGGAAATGAGATATTTGGCACAGTGGAGATGGGAAAGGGGCAGTGACAGGGCCTGAGGTGACTCTGAGGAGAGGGAAGCCCCAGGGACACTGTGGGTTCTACTCCACATTCCCAGGACTCCCCACCCCCAGCTAGGCCCTGAATGCCGGCATATCCCTTCCTCTTTCTCACAAACTCAGTCATTATTGTCCCCCCTCCCCCACCCCATCATGGGCCAGGAAGAGCTGGCATCACAGAGATGGGGCTGACCCAGCCCAGACTTCCCTAATATGTGAGATGAAACAGAGAGGACCTATAGCTGCAGGGCTGCAAGGCAAGCTTCCTGGAGGAGGTGGCTTCTCATTTCCTTCATCTTTCTCTTGTTTTTCCCAACACAGTTTGAAGATGGGATCCTGGACATTTGCTTGACGCTCCTGGACATGAACCCCAAGTTCCTGAAGGATGCCTGCCGTGACTGCTCCCGCCGGAGCAGTCCTGTCTACATGGGCCGGGTGGTGAGTGCCATGGTGAGTGAGGGGCTGTGCCCCACCCCAGGGTCAGGGTCCATCGTGGGTCCCAGTAGGGCCCCCCACCTTCCCGTGATGATGGATCACATCTTGTACCCTCCTGCCACCCCATGGCCAAATTCATACCACCAGCATCACCTTCATGACCTTGACCCCTTGCCACCTCCTCCCTTCTCCTTCTCTCTCACATGCCGGGCTCCAGCCCCAACCATCTCCCACATACCAGCCCATCACACCTTGGTATCTGCATGGGCTATTCCCTCTCCTAAATTCCTTTCCCTGCCTTTCACCACACTGAACTCACAGCACCTGCTCCCCAAGCTCAGTCCCTCTGATGCCCCGATGGTTGTAGGTCAACTGCAATGATGACCAGGGTGTGCTGCTGGGACGCTGGGACAACGATTACAAGGATGGTGTCAGCCCCATGTTCTGGATCGGCAGTGTGGACATCCTGCGGCGCTGGAAGACCTCAGGCTGCCAGCGTGTCAAGTACGGCCAGTGCTGGGTCTTCGCTGCTGTGGCCTGCACAGGTGAGTGACATGCTGGGCAGGGGCGGGGGGGGGGGGGGGGGTTGCGTGCTGGAATCTGCTCACAGCCTCCCTGAGCCCTGGGGAGTGCAGAGAGAGAGCACTCAAGTGGGAATCAGGAGACCCCAGTTTCTGGTCCTGCCTCTGCCTCCAACACCACCAATGTACTGTGAGGCCTGGAGTCGGCAGCTGCCCCTCTCTGGTCCTTTTTCCAACAACTACCCTGCAGGTGGTTATTAGGATCAAGGGATGTCATGTAGGAGGCAGCCTGGGCTCAGGGTTGAGAAGATGGGCTTTAGGGCCAGCCACCCCTGAATTTAAAATCCCCGGTAACATTCACCTGCTCTGTGACCTTGAGCAGATGACTTCCTTCTGAGCCTCAGTTTCCTTGTCTGTAAAATGGGGGCACCTCCTAGGGTGGGTTGGTAGAAAACTGCTCAGCACAGAATTCAGCCCAGTGCAGCTCTCAGTAAATATTAGCTCTTACTAACTTAATAGTAACAGTCATATCAATGTTAAGAAAGGGAAAGCACTTGGGACGCCTGAGTGGCTCAGTTGGTTAAGCGGCTGCCTTCGGTTCAGGTCATGATCCCAGTGTCCTGGGATCGAGTCCCACATCGGGCTCCTTGCTCGGCAGGGAGCCTGCTCCTCCCTCTGCCTCTGCCTGCCTCTCTGCCTGTGCTCGCTCTCTCTCTCTAATAAATAAATGAAATCTTAAAAAAAAATTTTTTTTAAAAAGAAAAAGAAAGGGAAAGCACTTTCTAAAATACAGATGAAGCAAGAGAAAGCAATTTAAAACCAAAATGGAAAATAAATCTTTTTAAAAATCTTAAAAATTCGAGCCCAGAAAATGACGAAAATTGTTCTGGGCTGGGGATGGCACGTATGAGAGTGGTCAGTATCCTGTACCAGTTAAAAACACAGTCTCCAGAGTCAAGGCCCAAGTCCCAGTCCCAGCTCTGCTCCTTACCAGCTGTGTCCCAGGTAATCACTGAGCCTCTCTGAGGCTTAGCTCTGTTACATGTGAACCAGACCTAACAACAGTGCCTTTACCCTGGGGTGGTTGTGAGGATAAGGAATGAAGGGCTGGAAATGATTTCCCCGCATAACAGTGAATACTTACCTCCTACTGCTAGATTTTTCTTAGTACATGACTACCACTGCTTTCTTTATTTTATTTTACTTTTTAAAAAGATTTTATTTATTTTTTTGACAGACAGAGATCACAAGTAGGCAGAGAGGCAGGCAGAGAGAGAGGAGGAAGCAGGCTCCCTGCTGAGCAAAGAGCCCGATGCGGGGCTCAATCCCAGGACCCTGAGATCATGACCCAAGCCGAAGGCAGAGGCTTTAACCCACCAAGCCACCCAGGTGTCCCTGTTATTATCATTTATCAGGCTCAGTAAATCTAAGAGGCTGGTCCTGAATCAGAGCTTCTCTGACTCCGGGACCAGGACCCAGGCCCAGGGAAAGGTCTCGGGGCGTCCCAGAGCTGTCCTCCACACCAGCAGTCTGGGTAGGGGCGGTGTAGCCTGGGCTCCCCACAGGACTGTCTCTGCTCCCCCTTCCCCATGGCTGAACCACCCAAGCCTGTGTGCTTCTGGGACCTGAGCATTCCCTTTTCTTGTGCAAACTCCCTTGTCCCAGACCTCTTCCTCTAAGGGGCCTAAAATGCCTCCTGAGAACCCCATGGATTTTCTGGAGACCCACCACCATCTGTGGCCCGGGTCCCTGAGCTCACCTGCGGGCGCCTCCCTCCTCCGGGGCTATGACCTCCAGAGGTCTTGCTCCCCTCTTTTCCCAAGGCCAGGGCTGAGTCTGGCTCTCTGCAGCCTTCTCCCAGGCCTGGTGCTGGACAGAGCCGGGGAGAAGTAGCCCCGAGGAGCAGCCCCCCAGGGGCTTCTGCAGGGAGCGTCCTGCTGGACTGGCCCAGGGACTCTGGTGTCCCACTGCCTGTTTTGAATCCCAGCACTTACGCCAGGCCCTGGGTGGACTTGGGCAAGAGAACTGGGGTCTCCAAGCCTTTCTCCTCACCTATGAAGTGGACACAGCAGTGACAGAAATAATTCCCAGGGAGATGTCACTTCACCCAGTGTCTGGTTCAGCTTAGACTTGAGTTTGTGGACTTCCAGGGGAAGCTGGGATTCCTCAGCCAGATCCTGAAGCATTTCAAAATGTCCGAGAGTCATTTGACTGGATAGGCGGTGACTGGATGGGCATTTGCAGTGACACTTGCAGAGACGGGCACCCGTGGCACCCTGCCCTTCCACCCTGGGCACAGGGCAGACAAGACTGCCCACACCCACTGCCTCTCTGAATCACCACCACATCCCCAAAAGTCACTATTATTAGCTCCTCTTAGAAGAGGAAATGGAATCTCAGAGACCGGAAGTGGTTGCCTAAGGTCACACAGCTGGGGAACAGCGAGGCCAACTCAGGCGTCCCCGGCTCTGGGGCAGCCTTCTGGCCTGAGCCTGGGATGAGGAGGCCTCTTGCGGCACCAGCTGTAGGACAGGGGTGATGGCCTTGCTCCTCGGGTGGCAGAGACAGGCCTCCTCACGCCTGGTCTGTGTCCTGAGGCCTGTCTTGGGGCAAGACCTGGGGTTGGTTTGCAGAGTCTACTGCCGGCGCCTCAGGGCGGGCAACCGGGCAGGAGAGGGAGGATCAACACTGCCCTTCCTCCCCCCTTCCCAGAGGCCCTGATCTGGGGCCAGAATCTAGGGCCTGCCTGGGACCTCTTACCCTGCTTGACAGAGGGCCCAGGGCAACATGGCAAAGGTCACACACACACACATACACACACATACACACACACACACACACACACACACACACACACACACACACTCCCCCCACCATCTCCAAGACTCAATTTCAATAAAAACTAAAAGGCTGGAGCGCCTGGGTGGCTCAGTGGGTTGAAGCCTCTGCCTTCGGCTCACGTCATGATCCCAGGGTCCTGGGATTGAGCCCCACATCGGGCTCTCTGCTTGGCAGGGAACCTGCTTCCTCCTCTCTCTCTCTGCCTGCCTCTCTGCCTACTTGAGATCTCTCTCTGTCAAATAAATGGATAAAATCTTTATAAAAAAAAAAAAAAAAAGAAACCTAAAAGGCCGAAGTCCCCAGGTTACATTCAGTAGGGCTTTTCTCACTTTAAAAAAAAAGATATTTAGGGGCGCCTGGGTGGCTCAGTGGGTTAAGCCTCTGCCTTCGGCTCAGGTCATGATCCCAGGGTCCTGGGATGGAGCCCCACATCGGGCTCTCTGCTCAGCAGGGTGCCTGCTTCTCTTCCTCTCTCTCTGCTTGCCTCTCTGCCTGCTTGTGATCTCTGTCAAATAAATAGATAAAAAATCTTAAAAAAAAAAAAAAGGTTTAAAAAAAGATATTTATTTCCTTTATCCCACCCCAAGAACATGTTACTTTCACAAAAAAGCTCATTAAAAAATGAGGGAGTGAAAAGGCACCAAAAACGCCCCCTATAAGGAGCACCCTGCCATTCAGGCATGAATCGTGCCCTGGGCTTCCCTCCCTCCTCAGAGGTCTGTAGGTGCCATCTGCCCTTGCCCCCTACACCCCCATCACTGTGACCTCTGTAAACTGTGCTTTGGCATGAGCGCAGAGCCCTCCCCTTCCACGATGGTGCCCCAGCACAACGGCCAGCCCTGCATGTGTACCATGACTTTGTGTGGTAGAGGAGGAAACAAGACCCAGAGAGGTGGAGGGACTGGCCCCAGGTCACACAGCCCAAAGCATCCAGCATTGCAGGGAAGGCCCCTCGACCCTTGTTCCCTCTTCTCCCTGCTCCACTGTGTGCTCCTTGCCCTGAATCTCTACCATTCCTTCCCTTCTTCCCTTTTCCCCTTCTTCCTTCTCCTCTCTCTTCTTCAGCCACCCCTTCATCCATTTGACAAAATTGTCTGCGCCAGGCCTGTGCTGGGCTCTGGGCGCATGAGATAAGACAGATCACTCACTGCCTTCAGAGGACAAATGAAAAGATCTCTCCTGTGCACGTCCATTGCAAATGATGATGAATCCCCAGTCTTGCTATGAATGCAAATGATGGAGCCATCTAAACCTGCTGGGTGGCCTTCCAGGCTGAAGGAATAGCATAGGCCAATGTCCTGTGGCTGGCAGGAGTATAGAGTGCTGGTAGAGCAGCGAGTGTGGCTGGGGAAAAGTGCCCAGGAGGTAGTCAGGGGCCAAGCTTTGAGGTCTGGCCTTGACCTTAAGGGTCATGGGGAGTCATTGAAGATTTAGCAGAGGGTTGTTGATGCCAGACTTGCATTTTGGGGTTTCCTTCTGTTAGCGGTGATGTGAGGAGGCAGAGTGGACATGGGGTGACCAGTGAGGCGGGCACTATCGTCCAGGTAAGGGGAAGGTGCCCATCGCCGCCACCTGGATAATGGATACAGTGCTGCCTGGGGTACAGATGGCATCATGGATGCTCAGAGCAGGGTAGATGGCTCCAGATCCTCAGCTCATCCCCGAATCCCGCTCTCTATCCTGTTCCCTCCCCCACCCCCAGTGCTGCGGTGCCTTGGCGTCCCCACCCGAGTGGTGACCAACTTTAACTCAGCCCATGACCAGAACAGCAACCTGCTCATTGAGTATGTCTACAACGAGTTTGGAGAGATCCAGAGGGACAAAAGCGAGATGATCTGGTGAGCTGGGACCCAGAGTCAGGGGTAGACCACACTGGGAAGGTCCCCTGGAAGGGAAACTTAGGAAGACTTCTCAGAGGAGGTCACATTTGAATTGGGATTAAAAGTTGAACAGTATTCAGACAAAGAGGAACAGGGCCAGGGAGGGCTCTCCAGGTAGGGGCCCCAGCATGAGCAAAGGAGGGAAAGTTAACACACAAAGTCAATAATGCATGAAAATGTGTCAGGGGGATGGTTTTTCAGGAGTCTGGAATGCCGGGTGAGAGGGTCTGGGCTTGACTCCAAAACCATCAGGCTGTCACCAAAGGCTTCAAACTGGGAGAGGGACTCTGATGACAACGGAGCAGGAAATCAGAAGGGGAGAGATTGCAGGCAGGGGGGTGGGGTGTGGCCCAGGCAGACCTGAAACGGGGCAGAGCCTATGAGCTGGAAAAGAAGGGATGGCCAAGAAGCGAGGAGGTCCCATCAGCTGGACTCAAGGAGCTACTGAAAGAGGAGGACTGTGGGAGAGGTGCTGACAATGACTCCCCAGGCAGGAGTGAGCACCTGGCTAGGGCCCAAGGGAGGAAGAGCAAGCAGGTATGTTGAGGATGCTCTGGGCTGAGCATAGGACAGATGAGTGTGTACTACCCGCGGGAGAAGTGTGAGTCCTTACTTCATTTCTCCAACAGGAACTACCACTGCTGGGCGGAGTCATGGATGAGCAGGCCGGACCTGCAGCCGGGCTACGGGGGGTGGCAGGCTCTTGACCCCACGCCCCAGGAGAAGAGTGAAGGTGGGTGGGCATGGCCCCCTTCCATAGGCGGGCAAACTGAGGCTTGGTGAGAACTGCTCCTCCCACCACCAAGTCCCTCAGCCTGGAGTGGCAGAGCCAGGTTCTAACCCCAGTCTGGCTGACTCCAGAGACCACTGACTGGTCTGCACAAGTGTGGGGGTTCTCACTCATAGCATACGATCAGCTTCTTTTATCATTGGAAAAGTAATTCGCATGCATTGTGGAAAACAGCAAATATGGAGAAGCACAAAGAAAAAAAATCAAATAACATCTTTGTCCTTTCCCCCTCAAAAGAAATATCATTAACATTCACACACGGCTTCCAGTAATTTCCCATTATATATTTGTTGGTAGGTGTGTGTGTGAAAGATGGAGAGGCAGAGACAGAGAGAGGGAGAAAGAGACAGAGACAGAGAGAAAGAGACAGAGAGGGAAAAAGAGAGACAGAACGCCAAGGCAAAACTGGGTGAAACCAAATGGATCCTTTCTCACAATAATATTTTTATTTATATTTATTATTTTATTTTATTTTATTATTGTTTATTTAATTTCAATCAGCCAACATTAGTTTTTGCTGTAATATTCAGTGATTCATTAGTTACATGTAACACGCAGTGCTCATCATGTGCCCTCCTTAATGCCCATCGCCCAGTTACCCTGTCTCCCCAACAGGATAATATGTTTAAATGCATAGAACATATTACCTAGGGTAACAAAGAAAACCGATTCCACCAAAACATGTTATCAAAATTAAAAAAAATAAATTTATGATATGATAATATCTGCTTTACAGAATAAGGTCTAGTGGTAAGGACAGTGAGTTCCATGATGTACTGTTATGGGTACATATAAGCAGTATTTCCAGTTGTCTATGACAGCTATAAAGTGATACATAAGTGTCTGTGTTCCTTACCGGTGAGAAGTCATAAATGCACCTAAGACGACGGTTTGTCTGCTTTCACAATCAAAAGAAGCATTAGCAAAACTCAGTGCAGACAAAGATGTCATTTTTTGCCATCCAAATTCACGGACCCCCGAATTCTCCTGGCCGTGCTTTGGGGGTCTTTGGTCCCTTGGTTAAAATCTCCGGCTGCATGTGACCTTTTGTCTTGGTCCTGTCACTTCTCCATGTGTCATTGACATTTCTTTATCTCATAGTTTCCCCTGATTTTAATTTTAAATGAATGTTACCCTGTAGCATCAAATGGATACAATGTAGTAAGCTACTCAGCCTCTAGCCCTCCACAGTTAACTTTGTGGCCAGTTTGAAGCAGCTATGAACCCCAGGGAGAGAAATATCCAGCTCTCATGCTCATTCAGTCAACATGCACCCCCTGAGTCCATTGACAGGGACCAGCCGTGGCTCTCTGTGTGGGCAGGAAGCCGGATGGACAGACGCACTGTCTTCTACAGCGTGGCTTCCTCCCTTCCTCGGGATGCCTCGGGATATGCTTCTGCTAATATTTCAGACACTTAAAGAAAATATTTCATTCACATAGCATTTAGTATACGCAAATCCTCATTAGGTGGGTCGTAAATATCCCCACCACACAAAACGGGCTTAGAGAAGTTAAGTCACTTCCCCAAGGAATAAGAAGTCCCCCAGTTAATGAGGCCAGCTGAGATTTGAACCCCAGAAGCTGGGCAGGCTCCAGAGCCTGCATTCTTAATTCTTACTCTCTGCTACCTTCCCACCAGTGGAGTCCCTGAGTCAAAGGGCTGGACGGTCTTGAGGTTCTCTGCAACAATGTGGCTGAAATGTGGAAAGTGGGAGAGGGTGTCACCCTCCCCTCAGCCCAAGCCCATCTCGCCTCTTACCCCCAACCAGGGACATACTGCTGTGGCCCGGTTCCGGTTCGTGCCATCAAGGAGGGCGACCTGAACACCAAGTACGATGCACCTTTTGTCTTTGCTGAGGTCAATGCCGACGTGGTAAACTGGATCCAGCAGGAGGATGGGTCCATGTGTGAGTCCACCAACACCGCCCAGACCGTGGGGATGAAGATCAGCACGAAGAGCGTGGGCCGTGATGAGCGGGAGGACATCACCCACACCTACAAGTACCCGGAGGGTAGGTGCCTGGCTCCCCAGAGCCTTTGCCAACGCCTTGCAGGGAAGCAGCCTGTTTTACCAGCCAGTGGGCTTGTGTGTGTGTTTGTGTGTGTGCACACACACGGATGTGTTTTCTTTGACAGCCTGCATACAATAAGGACCTGTAGGTTACTCTCCATTTTACATCTTTTCTTGGGAAAAAAAAACAAACAAACACTGGGACACAGTAGTAGAAGAGTATTCATTTACGAGTTCTGTATTCCACAGAAGGATTCCCATGGGGTTTTTTTTAAGCCTTGCTTTTTGGCTGTTGGACTTAAATACAACTGGAGGATACTCATTATGGAGGAGTTGCCTGCCTCTGAACCGAAAAATGAATGATGTCTGTGTCGTTTCATGACAGTATGTGTCATCATGGTACCTGCAACAGAAGATGCGCAATCCCACACTCCCCCACCCACCCACCCCCGCCTTTTTTTAAATTGCAACATATTTGGACTAGACCGGCTTGGAAGTCCAGAGGGGCGGGTCCTGGAAGAGAGATTCCAGGAAACCCGTAGTGGTTATTTGTGCGCTGTTCCACACACAGCTGGGGAGGTGAGCGGGCAGATGGAGAGGGAAGAAGAGAAAGAGCGCAAGAGCGACTTAATGAGAGAGCTGTAATCTGCTCCAAAGAACAAGCCGCTTTCTGCAGCTCGTGTTCAATTAGGAGAGGGAAGAAGGGACACAATTTATTTTTTAAATTGTTTTGGAGCACAACCAGCAGCCAGTTCAATACAGGAGCTGTTTTCTAAGCGTCCTTGGTGAGCCTGGGGGTGGGTGGGGGGTGGGGCGGCTCACAGAGGTGCCTAAGGAACCATCACTCCTGCCCTCCTCTGACTCCTGCTGACTTACCCGGTTACCCGGTGCTGGCCGGGGGTTGGGGAACAAGCAGCCATACCCTGACAGAAGGAAAAGGTGCTTCCGCTGGTCTCTGAAAGGTCTAGAGCTGATGGTTTGGTGGGAGACGTAGATATGCACCCAGCAACACCCAGGAAGAAACTACAGCAGAAGAGAGAGGTAGATGGGACCCAGAGGAGGGGCGTGCTACAGGTAGGGAGTGGGAGGAAAAGATTTCAGGTAGATGGAATCCCTGGACAAACACTGGGAGGTGAGAAAGTTTGCATCCTACTGGTGTTTACTATCCACCAAGCACTGTTAGAGGCTTCAGGTATGACAAGAGATGAGCAAAATACAGTCTTAGTCTTTGAGCGGCTTAAGAGGGTAAATACATAAACAGAAAACAACTTGGTTAAATAAAAAGCGTGATAGGCAACAGGAACTGGTGAAACTTGAGAAGACATGGCGACTCATTCATCCTGGGGCAGGAGTGTTCAGAGAAGGCTTCCTGGAGGAGGGGTGTCATTCGGGACTGGGTTTTGAGGGATGTATAAGAGTTTACTTGTGGAAAGTAAATAAAATCTCCTATCATCCTCCTGACACAGGAGTGTAGACAAGGGGCTCCTCTAGACCTGATCTGAGTCCCCAGGACTCTAAAGAGCCAGCTCGCCCTGCCCCAGCCTTGTTGTCCTTGGTCCCTATTTCAGCCATACCAGAGTTCTCTTCCCCATTCCCACAGGGTCCCCAGAGGAGAGAGAAGCCTTCAAAAGGGCCAACCACCTGAATAAGCTGACTAAGAAAGAGGAGACGGGGGTGGCCATGCGGATCCGCGTGGCCCAGAGCATGAACATGGGCAGTGACTTTGACGTCTTCGCCTACATCACCAACAACACGGCTGAGACCCACACCTGCCGCCTCCTGCTCCATGCCCGCACCGTCAGCTACAACGGGACCCTGGGGCCCGAGTGTGGCACCAAAGACCTGCTCAACGTTTCCCTGGAGCCCTCATCTGGTAAGGCCCTGTGGTCCCAGAGCAGTTGCTGACCACCAACCAGCGGCGCGTTCAAGTGTCCTGAGCACTTGGCATGTGCAGTTGACCTCACAGATGTTTCTGTGACACTTTCTCTGGGTCACACCCTTCCCACGGCCTTTATAACGAGCCACACATTTAATTCTTGTAACAAAAGTGGGAAACAGATTCTTTTATTGCCCCATTTTCCAGATGAGAAGGCAGAGCACAGAGAGGTTAAGCAACTTTCCCAAGACCACACAGTTAGGAAGGGACAGGACTGAGACTTGAACTTATGCTCTTAGCAGCTGGACTGCTTTGTTCCATGTCATCTTCATGTGACCTCAGATGGCTTCCTGGGGCATACTGCTGCTTGCTCCCAGCTCATTCCTTCCCTCTGCCTCCACCCACAGCCCCTGTGAGAACTTGGCCTCAGAGAGACAGGGTTCTAGGTCAGTGCTGCTCATAGAACTTTTGGCATGCAGGAGCTCTTCTGCATCTGCACTGTCCAGTCGCTGGTGGCTAGCTCCCTGTGGCCATTGAGCACTTGAAATGAAGTGAGCACAACTGTAGAATTCGAGTTTTTTTTTTTAATTTTTATTTATTTATTTGACAGAGAGAGATCACAAGTAGGCAGAGAGGCAGGCAGAGAGAGAGGAAGGGAAGCAGGCTCCCTGCTGAGCAGAGAGCCCGATGTGGGGCTTGATCCCAGGACCCTGGGATCATGACCTGAGCTGAAAGCAGAGGCTTTAACCCACTGAGCCACCCAGGTGCCCCTGGAATTCGAGTTTTAATTCCACTTAAAGTTAACCAGCCACATGTGGCCAGAAGCTGCCCTATTGGGCAGAGTAGCTCTGAGGGCAACGGGAGAGGAGAATGGTCGGGTGCCCAGGGAGGAAGTATTTCCTCCCACCCCTGACCTTCACCTCTGACCTGGCTCGGGCTCTTGGCCTGGCCTCCCCATGAGGCAGATCCCCTGCCCTGTTCTGGGGCAAAATGATGTCAGTAGACAGCCCAGTCTGCAGCCCCGGGGAAGAGCGTCTGTCACTCAAGCCTCCTGGTCAGAAACCCGCACGCATGCCTCCTTGGTCTCTTTCCCTGCCTGGCTTGGTCACTGTGCCCGATTATCTTCCTGAAAATAAGCCTGAGGCCCTGAGGGGGTTGTGGCCACTCAGGTCATTTAGTGGGGCAGCACAGAGCCTGGTGTCTTGCCCTCCACCCCCACCCCCAGCCACTTGATCCTGGCTGGTGCAGTGGCAGCCTTCAGGCCTGAGGAGGCAAAGGGGTCTTGGTAATGGAGCCTTCTGGTTGTCCTCTGAGGGGCAGTGTGAACACTCTTCAGCCCTGGGGCCTCAGAGAGGTGTGTCCCACTCGCTGGGTCACCTGGGCCAATGGCTGCCTCCCTGAACCTCAGTGTCGCCTGTGAGGCCTGTGGCAGTCAGGACCCGGCAGCCTAGGACTCTCCGGCAAGGGGGAGTGGGAAGGGGCTGTGCCCAGTGTAGGTGTCCCCTATCCAGGAGCCAGCATGCTCATGTGCTGAGCTGGTGGAGAGACCCAGGGCGGGGAGGGCTCTGTGTTTGTGGAGTCTGTTTGCCTTCCCCTGGCCCCCCTACTCGTGCCTGTCAAACCCATGTTTCCTCCCCTTTATTGCCTCTGCCATTGGCCCCTGTGTCTGGTTTGAGGGTCACGGCCTTGGAGTTCCTCAGAAGGCCTGTCTGGGTTTTAGGCCTGGAGTCTGTGGTATAGACGCCCCCTCCCCCGCCCCCCCAATGACTGAGCGTTGTTCCCCCAAGGCTGAGCCAAGCCTTTCTCTATCTTGGACCCCCCATGGGTACTCCTGGGGCTGCATGCACACCCTTTGCCCCTCGAGGCAAAGCCAGTGGCACCAGGACGGGACCCCAACACTCAGGGCTGCGAGAACATACGTTCTGAGTCCATCCAGACATGGCTTTGCCGCTGGCCTCCCCCACTTCGGAATGTACAAACTTGGGCGGCATGAGCTTGCTCTCGGATCCTCAAATCACACCCATCATTCAGTGGGGCAACAGCATACACTCCTGATGGGCCTCTGGGAGGACTGGAGGAGACCATGCGCCCAGGAAATATCTGGAAAGTATAAAATGGGGCCTGATCATAGGAAGGCAGAGAATCTCTGAGAATCTGTCCTGAACACCTGTTGTGCCAGATGGTGGTCTCAGTGCTGGGCCCAGGGACTCCTGAGCCCCTGCCAACCTCGATGGCATGCAGAGGACACAGCCGTCACCTCTGCATCCAGGCCCCAGGTGTCAGGGGCAGGGGTCCATTCCTACGGGTATGTGCCACGGCCAGGATACCCAAGTTCTAGTTCCTACCATTCTGTCGATGGGTTGTGGGCTCCTGGGGATTTGTCTTCTCCTTTCCAGGCTTCGGGTTTCCCACTTGCAGGAAGGCTGGTTCATGATTGAAGAGCCCGCCAGCCCCTGCGTGTGACTATGTACCAGCAGGTTCTTCTCATGTTCAGAACCGCTTCAAAGGGAGGAACTGTCTTTCCTGGAATGTGTGGCATGAGGTGAACTCCAGCCCTGGCCAGCGATGCCAGAAGAACTTCCTGTTGAGTCACCCTTTGCCGTCCCGTTACCATCTGGGCCCTTGGAGCGTTGTTCCGCCGAGGCTGAGGCAAGCCTGTCGGTGTTTCCCATCATCCCAGTGACGTGTTCACCGCAGAGCGGTCCCTCCTGCCTCGGAGACCCATGAAGGGCACATCCTGCAGGGAGAGGGCAGAGGAGGGCAGAGGTCCTGTGTGTTGCCTTCGGGCTGCAAGGTGGGGCTAGTCTAGGATGCGGGCCAGGGCCTCCAGTGCCAAGCCCAGCCTCAGATAGATGATCTCTCTCTCACACACACACACACACACACACACACACACACACACACACAC
>RCUC01138284.1:0-16762 GCA_003697995.1 Taxidea taxus jeffersonii | reverse complement strand
AAAAAAAAAACCCACCAATTTAATATATAAAGAACCCCTCAAGGGAGTACCAATAATGAGTTAAATAAATAGTATATTGGATTGAAACCAGAAGTAGCAACTTTGTATATTTTCTTCATTTTTTAATTGCTGAAGTTATTTGCAGTATGTCTAGATGGGTGCCTTAATGTGTATATTTTCCATAGGTCCTTTTACTTCTGCCTTCTAGTTTCCCCTCTCTCCTTCCTACCCCTGCCATCCCCCCCAACACTCCCTACCCCGTCATGTATTGAGGGCTGATCAAGTGTACTAGTCAGGGTTCCTGGCACTGTATGCACCAAGCGTCCTAGATTGCACCTTCATTTTAGTATGGACATTGAGAGCACAACCCAAGAGTGAGACCCATTGGATTCTGACGTAGCCCTGTAGGCTATGTGATCAGGGGCATTTTTCCAAACCTCTCAAACACTTGATTTACTTTGCTATAAAATGAAGATGAGAGCATAATATCACGTTGTGAGCTGAGGATACGGTAACATACTCCACAGGTCTTATGCTCATTCCCCATCCCCTGCCCCTACCCCTGCCATAGAAAGAAACAGAGACCCTGAGAAGTCCCAAGGCTTGCCCAGGGACATGTAAGGCCATTCCACCTTTGATCCAGTCCACCCATCACCTGCTTTTCTTAAAAGAGAAAAGGCAGGTATGACTGGGGGCCTGCCTGTCCATCTCAAGAGGCAGCATAGCATGGTCTGTGAGAGTGCAGATTCCCAGGGTGCAAGGCTCTGTCCCTTACTAGCCGTGTGCGTGTGGGCAAGTTACTTAACCTCTCTGTGCCTCAGTCTCCTTACCTGCAAAATGACATTGGTAACACTACCTACTGCATAGAACTGTTGTGAGGATTCAGTGATTTCACACATGGGGCCTCCTTGGAGCAGTGAGTGGCCCATGGCAAGGAGCATGTAAGTCCTGTGTGTTAACATCTGTGTCGATTGTGGGATGTAATTGAGTGTTGCTAAGAGCTTAGCTTTCCAGCAGCACCCTGGTCACGTGCTCACTTCCTCTGTGCTCGGGCTGAGACGCCTCCCCGCCTCTGGCCCTGCACATAGTCTCCCTTTGGTGTGAGCGGGCATCCCCCCCTCCCCCAGCAGCTCCATCCCGGGGGGATTCGACCCCACCACCCCCTGGCTCAGCCTCCCCGCCTCCGGTTCTGGTCTGCCATCTACCGACTCACTTGCGGCTCCCATCAGGTCTAAGACAGCGAGGCCTCCACGGGGCGCCCAGGCAGCATGTCATGTCCCAGCGCTGTTGTACATCTTGTTTCAGAGATATTTTGCTGTAATGTTCTGTGACCTTTTCCATTGAGTGAGGTAGTTGGAGAGGCACTCAGTAAGGGAAAATTGAGCTGTTTTATTCCTCCCCAAGGAGGCTCCTGTTTCCTTTCCACCATTCATTTGAAAGCTATCATTTTCTTGATTTTATAGCTGAAAAACACCATTGATTCACTGGGTGTTAGATGCTAAGAGTTCTCTTATTGACATGCCTATTGACAGTTTTCAGTATATTCTGCGTCTAATTATCACTCCCGGCTAAATGATACACCTTGTGGGCTTGAGCGATGGAGCTGATAGCTCTCAGCACATTGTTCCGGCCGCGCCTATTGAGCCCCGTGTCACAGCGCTGTGATTTATGTGATCAGAAAGAAAATTTCTGTTGGTGTGCTGCATAATTAAAGCAAGTGCGGAATGACTGGTGACAAAAAATCAGGTCTGCCGATGTCATCCCCAAATGAGGAGAGATTTCTGTGGTAAGCAGCTGTGACAGTGAAGAATCTCTCCTGGCATCTTTTGCTTTGCAATTTTCAAGGGTTCGATTTTTCTAGCCCTGCCGGAGGATTCCTCCTTTCCACTTCCCTGTCTCCTCGAGTTCAAAGCCCCAGGATGTGTGTGCCCTTGTTCCCAAGGACTGGGGCCGTGGGGGCTTGCCGCGCGAGGGCTCGCTGTTGGCTCGGGTGAGAGGTGGTTCGTAGAACCGGGGCAGGCAGAAGCCCACGTTTGCAACGGGGAGGATAGATGGCTTGAGTTTCTGAGACGACGGCTGCAGGTTGTGGAGGCCATTTGCTGTGTGCAGGGTGGCAAGCGAGTCCCCACATGTGAGCAGTGTTTTCTGAGGGGCTGGTAGAGATTCTCCCCAGCCCCGGGCAGGAACGCTGGGGAGGTGTAGGAGGCTGACAGGTGGTGAGGGCTGGCCTTGTGTGCTGAGCAACCCACTCCGGTGTGAGACCAATTTCTTTCTGCTTCAACTACGTTTGTACTCGTACTGTTGGCACATGTCCCTCAGGAGCTCTCCATTTTCAGGGAACCTCCCTCTCCAGTGCTGGTTTAGCGACAGGTTTTCTGCGAGGCCAAGGGTTGGGTTACTCAGCTTCTGGGGGCCTCAGTTTTCTCACCTGTAAAATGAACCAGGGATCCTTTTCAGTGCAAAAATACTGAGGCTCACCACATTTAGGGGCTTGGAGAATGTGAAGTTGTTCATCTGTGTGGTCCCCCGAAGGAATTCGCTGGCCAGAAAAAAGTAGGTATGTTTGTGGTTCATTGAAAATGCCTCACTCCCTACTTCACACAAGACTCCAGAAACCTTTAAGGTGAACGTGTGTTAGAGTGTGCGACAGTGAGTGGTAAGTACGGACAGGACATCTGGTTAAAGCCAGGAACAATAGACATTTCTAGGCACTTGAGCTGGTAGTGCACTTGGCCTGGTGGTAGCAAGAGTCACAAGTAGAACTGGGCTTGGACACTGGTGGGTGGTTGGGGCTGTGCCAGGGAGCCCAGATCCTGAGGGGCCAGATAGCTGATCTTGTGACGGGAGGGACCTTTGAGGCCATTGATTCCAGACAGGCTGCTTTCCTGGAAGGCAGAGACCTTGTGTGACCTCTGGGACTGTCAATTCTTACTTAATGAAGCTCTGTGTGTGGCATTTTTTGCAGTTCAGATGTTTAGAAGGAGAGGGAGGGAGAGGCATGAATATCAAAGACATAACTAATTTGCTGTGAGAAAGCTCACCCATGCACAAGACCACAGACTCTGATTCGAGTCTGTAATCTCACAACTGGGATTTTTTTTTTTTTTAAATACAGAGGTTTTAATACATCTCTGTTATCTTTGAGGGCACATTGTCTTATAACTGGGGGTCATGCTACTTTGTCCTGAAGATTAGATCCATCATGCAACTTAGTAGTTTCCCGAAAACCTCAAGAAATCTCATATACATCATTTTGTGTTAATTGTTCATGTCTCTTTAGATCTGGACTAGTTCTCAAACTGTCCATGGCCCTGGGTAAGGGGAGACATTCCTCTGCAAATATGGGAAGGATCTTTGAAGTTTCTGAGAGGATTATGGATTTTCTTCCTTTCTCTAATAATTACTAAACATGTCTCTGTGTGGACTCTCCCTACACTAATGTTATTGCAGCAGAGAATCACCAGAAGATTCTGGGTGACTGATCAAGGTAACCCACCTATTGAAGTTCCCTTTTTTAACCCCCAATATTTGATTTGACAGGTGGTTCAACTTAGAAGTCCTGTCTACCCCTTTCAAGTCACGGGCAACAGTGATCACTTGTGGTTGTAGGACATGGATGTTCTGCTCTATGCCCGAAGTCCCCTATCTTGACCACAGTCGATTTATTTAGCCAATGGAGATTAAAGAAAATAATGCATTTTGGGATTCTTGGGCCCCATGGTTTTTTTCTCTTTGGTGTCTCAAGCTTTCAAAATACCTCTGCTTTCGGTGCCCATCTTCCCCAACCTCCCCCATCAAGGCACCTCCAGCTGACAGAGGTATCACTCGGTAAATTTTAGGGCTCTACAAGAATCGCTATGCTTCGGTTAACACATAATCAGATTGTCCCCAAACTGCTTGTGGCCTCTACCTGTTTGAGCTCTGGAATCCCTTCAGGGAGTGGGTGTGCAGCCTGTGTTCTCACCTCTCAATTCTCTGTGACTTTAGCCAGAGGTCTGTCCTGTGGCCATTGCTGCTCCACATCCCAGCAAGTGGTGGGAGCGTGTAAGATGGCTGGGGATTGTTGGCAGTTGGGGGGGGGGGGGGCTGTGGGGGGCGGGCGATGGTGGGGGGCGGGGAGCACTATCTCCCCTCTGGGATTGTCAAGAGAGGAAGAGCCCTTCCAAGGACACACAGAGACACAGCAAATCAGGCAGAGCAAGGGCCTGGGCCGCCTCGGGCTCGCCTAGTGAGTGAGGGGGCAGAGTGGCCTGCATGGCCTAGCCATCAACAGGGGGTCCGGAATTCCGTGCTTCCCTCAAGCAGCCTAGCTCCTTGAAACAGCAAATTCTTATTTTTGTTCTTTTCTGTCTCTGGGATTGTTTATGCATCTCAAATGAGCTGTAAAGAAAATTTCATACGTTCCACAAACTTTTACTTGAAAGGAGGCAGGTTGGAAAAAGGAGCACCATCACATTGAATGCTAGCTATTGTGCTTTTCATTCAGCTTGATGAACGGTGGCCTAAAATGGCAGGGGATTAAATTGATGTAATGACAAGAATTCATATAGGAGACGGTGAGGATGGAGCAGAATGATGCTGAGGCTTCTCAGGATTGTGGTGTTCTTTGATCTGCCTCAGATGGAAAACATAATGTATCTGTATTTACGTTGATTCTAAATAGGGAGTGTGTGTAAACAGAGGCATGCCATTTTTCCTACTGTCTCTGAGTTGAAATTAAATTGCTATCCATTTTGGACAGCAGACAGATTTCTGAGTAATGAGTTAAGTGCAGTTTTTGAACATTTGGATCTTATTGTACATCACAATAAGAGCATTTTTGCTCAGTTGGGTTCAGCTGAAGAGGCTCACAGTATGTGGGTATTTGTGAATTATTCATTTGTTAAAGGGCGTTCTTTTTATTTCTCGAAAATTCACCTTTGTCTTGGTGAATTTAAGCAGTAACAACCACAGGCCTGAGTAGAATAAACACCTTTTTCAGGATCAGTCTTTGATGCAGCGAGCGGCAGAGGAGATGTTCCTGCCTTCTGGAGAAATACATATGTGTCTTTCATCTGGGAAACGTCTTTCTAGGGCAGTACCGGCTGGGAGATGTCAGCTGAGATGACCAAACACTTGATCAATTGACGAGGAGTTCGTCAAAGGTGGCTGAGAGCCATTTATATGCAGTGTGTTTGAAGGCACTTTGAAAAGTATAGTGTGCTTAACGTGCATTTGTATATAAAAGGAAGGCATATTTCTATTAGGCACATTTTAACATATGGTTCCAGGAAAGAAGAAGGTGTTGCACTGTGCTCCAACTTTGTTTTCTTTCTTTCTTTCTTTTTTTTTCTCTCTGTACATAGCTGGAAAATCACCTTTATGCAATTATTTGAGTAATAATGTTCACACTTTTTAAGGCTTCATAGGGAACTGCTCTAATTTCTTAAAACACTGCTTTTACTGCCTCCAGACTTAGTTCACAAAGTGTAAAGTTCAAGGCTCTCCCCACTTTTGACTGACTCTGTTCTGCAGCAAAGCCCCTGTGCCAGAATGTTCCACCCTCCATGAGCTCCCATTCGGGCTTTGGTTACGCCGGTCCTTCTATTGGTGGGACCACGTTCTCCTGCCCTTGGCCCCCTAGATGCACTCGTGCTCTGAGACAAGGCTTGTGCCAGCTCTCTGCAGCCTCCCCTCTCAGTGGGCGTGCTCCATTCTTATCCATTACCATGTTGTGTAGCTCTTGTGTCTTCCCTGCTGGCTCTTAGCCTTAATGGCACAGGGTAATAACAGTAATGACAATGGGAATAATACAAATGCTTATTCGGCGGGCTCTTACTGATTGCCTGTTGTGTGCTCGGCATCAGGGGTGAAGTGGTAATCAAAAATCAGACAGGGATCCTGGGTTCATGGTAGTTTTGTTCCAGTGGGAAAGATAGACCCTCACAGTCACTCAAGTCAATGTAAAAATGTCGACTGTGGAACGTGGCACAGACGGGTAGGTACATGGCCCTAAGAGGAATTGTGAAGGGGCATTTGAATTATTTGGGAAAGTCCATAAAGGCTCCCCTGAAGACAGGACTGGCTACAGAATTTCTGTGCCCCAGTGCAACATGAAAATGCAAGGTCTTTTCTTCCAAATAATGACTTTCATGATGGTAACAGCAGAGTGTTAAATCAAACATATGGGTTCTTCTAAGGGGGTCTAAGTATGGCTGAGTGGTCGTCCTCCCATCAATAGGCCAATTGGGAGCAATGTTTGTGCTGAGATGTGAGGGCAGGATAGGACGGGAAGATGGTTCCAGGCAGAGGAAACGCATGAACAGGGTCTTGGACACATTCAGAAACTGGATGGAGGCCACTGGGTCTAGAATGCGAGAGGAGGTGGGGGATGGGATGAGGCTCAGGAGGTAGAGAAGGCAACATGTAAGGTCAAGCACAACCCCGAAGCTTTCTGGTCTTTTTTTTTATGAGCCACACACAGCTACTAAAGTGTTTTAAGCAGGAAGCTAAAGATGTCAGTTTTGGGTTTTGTGAGGTCATGTTGGCTGCATCGTACAAGACAGGCAGACAACAGAGTGGTTGTAGCAATGAGAGTGGAGGGCCGTTTGGAGGACATTGTAACCCTCTAGGTGAGAGGATGGGGATTTCAATCAGGATGGTGCTAGTGGATATAGAAAAGGTTAAGTGGAAGTACATTGAGGAGACCCAGCTAGCAGGGCTTGACCCAACAACACTGAAGGAACAAACAATGCCCAAGAAGACATCTAGATTTCTGACTTGGGACCGTTGAGTTGGAACTCATGACATTGCCCATGTTCTGCCTTGATCTTCAGAAACAGCAGCCTCATAAGATATCATCTAGTAGATGGGCACTTGGTAGGATATTCACTTAGATGGGAAGCCCTTCAAGGAACAGTTGGGTTTTGGTCTGTTTGGGCTTTGGTGGTGGTGAGATGTGAGAGGGGCTTATAAATTGGGTGCTGATATGCTGACTTGGAAATAACTTTGAAATCTGTAAATGATGATCAGGAGGGGGCTGCTGCCTAGGTGGATGTGGAGCTTCCAGGAGTGAGCAGAGGTAGGGTGTGGTTAAAACAGGTGTAGTACGAGCACTTTGCAAGGGCTACCTCTTTTACCATTTGCAGTAGTTCAGGGAGGAACATACTCTTATCAAAGATTCACATATTGTGGCTCAGAGAGATTAATTAACTTGTCCAAGGTCACACAGCAAGTTGAGAACCTGGGTAGCTGGGTTTCAAATTCTGGTGATTTCAGTCCAGGGCCAAGTTCTTACTCCCTGCATACTACCTTCCCCTGCCGTGGTGGCTTCCTCAAGCTGGTTTACATAGCTCTCTGTACTGAGTAGGTCCTCAGGTATTCCTTATTAAATAAATAAAACAGTTGATGAAAACAACATATTCCCTTCTGAGTAGGACATTTTTGGAAGAGTAACCAAGGACCCAAAATGTGAGCAAACATAGATGGAATTTAAATGGTTGACTTCCTGGTTTTATTCACTTGGCACTTTTCTCCTTTACTCGTAAGTACCATCCCTAACCCCCTGCTGAGGTCTAAATTTTGTAGGAGCCTTGGCTGAGGACATACAGGTTTGTCTTGGGTCAGTCAATGGATGATAAATGAGGCTGTCTTGACGATGTTCTTAAGGTGAATGGTAGAGGATTTTGACATTGTGGGGCTAAGAACTGGCTCGGCTGCTGCCATATTCCTTCTGGAGTCACCACGGCCTTCTTGGCTGCTGTGCCCGAGCGCTGACTCCGAATCGTCCTCCACACACTACTCCCCTCCTTTTAGGATGAAGAAAACGGAGATCTAGAGAGATGTTAGTCCGCTAGTCAAGAGTTGGCAGGCAAGAGTAAGTCCGTGTGCTATCGTTGCTCTGAGAGGGATTGAAGAGGTCAGACTCAGTCCTCTCACAGGGGAGGGAGCTGAGGTGCTGAGGGGGCAGTGACCTGCCCATGTATGGCAAATGCAGTTCCCACCCACGTTTCTGCTTCTGGGTTTGTCAGTGGTCCCTCCTCTGGTCTGGAATAGTGAAAACCCTGGGCCACGAAGCAGATCCTCTCCCTGTTTTGGCTCATTCAGCAAGACTGAGCACATCTGGTTGTGCCCATGCATTTTTCATCAGCCATTCCCCTGGAAATTCTCCGATCATGAATGTGGACAGTGAAGTGAGCGGTGTGAATTATGCTTTATTAGGTTGCCTTTTGATACAACAAGTATTTATTTAAGGCTTCTTGGTGTATTCTCGGCTATACCCACCCTGGAAATATAGCATTTTATTCTTTCTGCCCTTGATGTTCAAGTGAAACATATTGTCTCCCTTTAGGATGCCATTAAAAGTCAATGATGACCTTTACAATGACTAATAGTTTTCATGGGGCTTTAATTGTGAATTTTTTGGTAGTGGGGGGAGGAGGGGCAGAAGAGCATCAGTCCACTTCATACGTCCTTTGTATCAGGGAATCAATAAAAACTGCCGCCTTTTGTTGATGCTATAGGAGATTTTATGCCGATGACAAGGGATTTGATTTAATATTCTCTTTAAATAAGATCAACACTGCTGCAGTTATAAACTCTTCGAAAAACTGTCAAGCCCATCAATATAGCATGAAACAAAAAGTTAGCAGCCTGGTATAAATTAGCATGTGCAATGTGTCTTTGGGAGGGTGGTAGATATTTATGATGGCTGTGTGTGTGTGTGTGTGTGTGTATGTATATATATATACACAATATATATATGTATATATATACATACACACACACACATACACGCATATATATATATATATATATATATATATATAATTCCAAGATTTCTTTCTGCTCTTTCAACTGTGAGTAGGAAATGCAGAGAGAGGAGCATTTCATTACCACTATCTTCCAAACTGCAAACTTTCTTTGCCAGTTAATGATTTTCTGGGGCAATTCTGAATGTGGTGACATGATATAAACAGGTATTTATGATCTGTGATACAATCCTTAGTGAGTATGGATTTATAGTTAAATGGTGAAGTGGGAATCCAGCCGGCGATTATTGACAGAGCTTCTAGAATCTATATTTTGTTTGCTTCCATTATTCACACACACTTTCTGTTGGGGCCCGATTATCTGTGTAGTCACTGTTTCCTCATTTAGCTGAGAATGAGACTTGGAGGTTCAGGGACGTATGCTTTGTGTGTTTGGGGACAAGCAGGACACCTTGGCCCCATGCCTGTTCCCCAGTACTTGGGGGAATTTTCATTCCACTGTAACTAGGTTATATGATCATTCCATTTCTTTCTGGCTCTGTTCTAGGTGAACAAGGAACCCAGGTAGGAGCAGAGCTGATAGACCAGAAATGACTGGCTTGAGCACATGGACACAGGTTGTGGCAATTTCAGAGACTTAGTGAGCATCCAGAGGTTTCCTAGAGGAGTCGCTGTGGCTCCTGGAGTAAGGGAGGGCTTCTCCAGAACATCGGACAGGTGAGGATGTCAGATATGGACAACATGGGTTGTGTTGGTAGAAAAGGGAAAGGCAGGAGACCGAGCCAGGCAAATCTGAGGTCAGGTAATCCAAAATGAGGGGTGTGTCTAGCGTGCTGGGAAGAGGACAGTGCTGCTGCTTACAGCACCAAGGAGTGCTCTGGGGCTGCTACCGTTCATGAGGTTCTCTTCTGAAAGAGGTCTGCCCAGAGTTGCCTGCAGTGCCTGACCCCTGGGGCAAAACCACCAGACCAGAGGTTCTTGAAGTGTGGTGTGGGAGGGCCTGCATCTCCGTCACCTGGGGCCTCGGTCAGAATCTGTTGTGGGACAGCTGAGTCTGTGTTTTGAAAAGCTCCCTGAGGGGGCACCTGGGTGGCCCAGTGGGTTAAAGCCTCTGCCTTCAGCTCATGTCATGATCCCAGGGTCCTGGGACTGAGCCCTACGTTAGGCTCTCTGCTCAGCGGGGAGCTTGCTTCCTCTGCTCTCTCTCTGCCTGCCTCTGCCTACTTGTGATCTCTGTCAAATAAATAAATCTTGAAAAAAAAAAAAAAAAAGAAACAAAAGAAAAGCTCCCTGGGTGAGTTCCACAGAAAGCAATGAAACTTTAGAACCACTGCTTTAGACTGAGGGTTTCTTACCAAGTTAGAACAAGCTTAGATCTCCTTTTTAGTTTTTCCAGAAGAGCTTAGGGTTTGTATCTGGAGAGAGAGAGTGATAGTGTTTGGGTGGATCTAGAACAGAGATGCTTTACTCCACAGCTCTGTTTGAGAAACATGAAACACATGTTTTCTTTAGCTAGTATATGATATCTCATAGACCAATTTTGCCTGTGATTTCAGTTGTGCAAATTTCCCTCATCAGGAACCTTGTGCTGCAAAGTTGGTGACCTTCTGGTAAACACACTAGGCTTGTTCCAGCAGTTGTGTTGAAGGGATGATCAAATTAGGACCTCTAGGTATTATCCCAGAGAAAGCTCTGCTGGGTGGAAATGCTAGATCTTCATTGTGCTGAACACTTGGGTGAAAAGGGAAGCAAACATGTGCCCCCCAGTACAGATACCTACTTACTCCATTTGTCACCGTTGGGAAGCACCAATATTCCTCATTTGCATGTTTTCATTTGACTGTTTGGCATCCTTCCTTTAGCCTTAGTCCTACATGTATGAACCATTTAGGAGCACCAGATTTGGAGGGTACAAAGTGAGGAGCTTCCTTCTCGTGGGCTCAGGGCCCTTGAACTTGAAGATTCCACTTTTCTGTCTGGTAGATGTGGCTTTAATATGGAGTGACTCACAGAAACATGGATTAATCTTGTTTTCTTGAGAGTTATTCATAGGCTTGCATCACCAGACCACACATCAGCTGTCATCTGCCCAAGAGTTTTGTCATTTTGGAGGAGACGAGCATAAACTGAGCAAGTCTGCTGGCTTATTTTCCTGGGTGGGACTTAGCTGCCTGAATGTTCCTTTCTGGGATTTATTAGTTAATGATTTCTTTTCAGTGAATGTTTGTAGTATCTTTAGTGGTCCCCCCCCCCCAAGGGGGGAAGGAAATAATTTGGCAGGCTTTTAGTGTTATTTAACTTTTGTTTTTAATCTTAGGACACTCTTTTCTCACCTGGCCATTCAGGGATGCTTTCCTTTCCCTTAGCCTCAGCCCCACCTGAAACGTTCATGTTTTCTCTCTAAGACAGGATACCAACCAAGCACAGGCAGCCAGTTGACAAAGCCAGATCAAAACGCTTTGAATTTTGAAAATGATTCCCCTCTTGGTATTGAGCCCAGTGATAAAAGAGAAGCAGTTGTCATCTTGAAAACAGAGCTGTATACATGGCAGAGCCTTGCCAATTAGCACACTTAAGATGCGTGTTAGCGATGATGGGAAGTGGGATGTTACAGAGCGAAATGCAGGTAATAGGGCTTTAAATTTTCATGTTTCAGTTGATTTTTTCTATTGCAGCTTTAAGAAAATTGTTGCACATTATTAGAGCTCCTAAGTGTGTCATAGCATTGCTCTTTCTGTTATAGTGATATCTTCCAAAAAACAGAAGTGGTGGGTACAAAAAAATCTTGTGTCCACTGGATTTCCTAGTATAGAGAATAATCTATTATTCTAAATTGTTACCAAATAACAAGTCAGTTTAGACCATTATCCAGGTGGCTTTTCTGCCTGCTACCAAGCAGCTGGTTTGATAAATTCCTGAACTAAACAACCTGGATTTTTCATGTTCACTAGAGGCAGTCTCAAAAACGAATTCTTTTCTTTACACACACATGTGCAGAGAAATTAAAGCCAAATGCCCAGCATAAACCAGGGATTTTGTTACATTAAGGTATCATATCAAAATTATGTAAATGTGTGACATACTCATTGGAGTGTGGATGTCTAACAGGGGGCATGGTATAGAGTAGTAATAATTGTTGGGGTTGACGTTATTAGTGCTCACCAGTATTTCTAGTTCCACTCTTCTGTGTGCAGCGGGGAGTTAGGCTTCCTTTCCCTCTTGAGATTCTTGAGTGTGCCTGGCACACTCCTCTTGAGTGTGCTTGGCAGTGGTTTATTCAGCAGGAGCAGTGACTTGTGTCACTTTTAGATGGGAGCATTTAAGACCCAGTAAACAGTGCCCTCTCCTTATGCTATGGGAAACCCTAAAGGCTTTTATTGAGAGACCAGCACTGTAAGACTCTGTTAACTTGGGGGCGCCTGGGTGGCTCAGTGGGTTAAAGCCTCTGCCTTGGGCTCAGGTCATGATCCCAGAGTTCTGGGATCGAGCCCCGCATCGGGCTCTCCGCTCAGCAGGGAGCCTGCTTCCTCCTCTCTCTCTGCCTGCTTCTCTGCCTACTTGTGATCTCTGTCTGTCAAATAAATAAATAAAATCTTTAAAAAAAAAAAGACTCTGTTAACTTGGATCCCTAAGTGACTACAGTGATCACAGCTCCCTCCCCACCAGCCAACCCACAGTAGACATGTAGAATGAGAGAGAACCCTTCGTTGTTTTAAGCCACTAAGATTTAAGACTTGTTTGTTGCTGCAGCATAATCTAGCCTGTCTTGACCGAATAAGTAACAACAATGAACGTTAACCTTTACCCAGTGCTGGGTTCCAGGAACTTAAACTACCTTATATGTATTAATTCACTTGATCGCTGACACTCTGTGATGAAAGTACCACTATTATCTGGGTCTTGGAGGAGAGGTCCCACAGGTGCTGAGATGGTAAGACACTTGTCCAAGATTACACTGTTGGTAAGGAGATGGACTGAGATTTGAGTCTAGAAAAAACACTCAGTATATGGTAAATGAATAAATCAAGATCAGAAGGCATTCTATGATTGCTGGGACATATGATGCTCCATGTGGTTTCAGTGCAGGGGGTACCAGTTGGCATCATCTGTCCCAGGACTTTTCAGCTGCCACTCATTTTGCCATTATCGTTACTTATTTTTAGGTCTTTTAGCTGAATGGTGTTAGGGTTGGCAATACCCTATAAAGATTTTATAAGGGTAGGTGCTCCAAAATTGCACCTAAGTCACCAGAAAGGAAGACAGTGGCTCCAGGGGAGATAAGAACGAAATAAGGGCTAGAGTTGCCCTTGGCCTGAGGGTTGCCCTTATGAAGGCTAGTGTCTGCTGAGTTGTTCTCTGAGCTCAGAGAAGCCTGATCTTTCAGGGGCACCCCCATGGATGGGGTTGACGCAGACTCTCCAGGGAGAAGTGGGGATGGAATGACTACAGGTCTGCTCAGCTGTTTATTGCTTTGGAAAGGTGTGGGGCAGTTTTCCTACACGGGCAGAAAGGAGTCATGGTGTAGCAGGGGACCTGCAAGGAGTGTGATTTTGCTCAGTTGTTCTAATATGCTCTGGGCAAGGGTGGTAGTTCCTCCATTCCACTCTGCCTCCAGCTGGTTTGTTTCAGACACAGCTTTCATAAACACTCACACCTCGTCTTACACCGTTAACTGAATGCCTCGGCCAATTTTGATTATAAGCGACACACCTTCTCAAGCTTGCTTAAGCAGAGAAACAGCAGTTGGCATAGGGTCATCTATGGAACTCCAAGACTAAGCACTTAGGTCTCATGGGGGATGGAACAAGAACCCGAAATCTCTCTAGAGTTACAGTGCTTTCGATTCTTAGGGCTTCTCTCTGTTCTTTCAGTATGTTTGCTTTCTCCCACTCTGCCCCATTAGCTTTCTCTGTTGCCACATGTTCATGGGGAGTCATGGCCATAATATGGTTCCTGAGCTTATGTGTCTTTATTTTACATAACTGTGAGAAACTGAACATGAGGCCTAATTCCCAGTTCTACAAACTATAAAGAGAAATTTTGATCCGTGTTGAGTCATGATCTACTTGGAGCCCCATAAGTAATGGTGGTGGGATCAAATCTGTCATTTATTCAGCAACATATGTTGAATGCCTGGGATATGACAGTCATAGTGTTAAATGCGGGGGACATGAATATGAATAAGGCAATGCCTCTGTCCTTGAGATACTTCTGCTCCGGAAGGGGATTTGAGGCCACAGCTCAACCCAGAAAATCCAAGGGAACCCATGCCCAACAGTTACAAAGGGTAACATTTTGTTTTAATATGAAGACATTTCTAGTAGTACAATGAGCTACTCTTATGGCAAACTCTTCCTGATGCTAAAATTTTATAATACAAAGTAACTTGATGATTTCTATTGTAGGATGTTATCTGAAGAAATCTCTTCTCACCCAACAAGTTTGACAAGAGATGAACCTTGTTCTATAATTCTATGATTTTATGATAAACCAAGTGACACAAACCACAAGAACTAGAGAAATCAATGGAGAAGAACTATTATATGCTAAAAGTGTTCAGAAAAGGCACTTTGGAGTACTTGGGATGTGAATCTGGGCCTAAAGAAAGGGGGAAATGTGAAGAGATGAAGCACAAAGAACGTGTTCCGTGTAGACACAGAGAATGTGTAAGGATGCAAAGAGAGTGTGGGGTATGTATGAGAGAAAAGTTGCTCTGTTTGGTTTGGGAAGGTAAGACAGGTTGAATTTCAGGAGGGTGTTAGAATGATGAGATTAGGAAGTTGGATTTATAGTTATAATATCATAGAACTAGAGAGCTCTTGTAGGTAGATTCCTGTTTACTGTAACAGAAACTCAAGGAAAAGTGGCTTAAGCAGAGGGCATTTTCTTTTCTCACATAAGAGCCAAACGGAGTTGAGCAGTTAAGGAATTGGTTATCAACTGACGTCAAGGACTAAACCTCTTTTAAAAAAAATTTTTTTTTAAAGATTTTATTTATTAGAGACACGGAGAAACAGGAGCACAAGCAGGGAGGAGGCAGAGAGGGGGGAGAAGCAGAGTCCCTGCTGAACAGGGAGCCAGACACGAGGCTTGGTCCCAGGACCGTGGGAGCATGACCCAAACTGAAGGCAGACTCTCAATCTACTGAGCCATCCAGGTGCTCCAAGGACCAAACCTCTTTGCGTCTTTTTCTTTGCCAACCTCAGCATGTTGACTTGGTGCGAGTGCTTGTTTCCTTGTGGCCACAGGCTGGGTGTGATGGTTTTAGGCATCACAGATAGTCCCAACAGAGCCATGCTAGAGCTGTGACAAGAAAGTTTCCTTCTCTGAGTCCCACTTCCTTTGAGGGATCCTTTTTCAAAATGTCCCCGGGAAAACATCCCCTGATGTCCTGTTGGCCATGATTCACCACATGCCCACAGTTTAGCTTTAGGGAAGATGAGGCAGAGGAAGGCAAACTGTGCTAGCAAGGAGGGGGCTACCTGGATAGGGGTTGTGGGGTCACCTGCCAGTCTCCCCTAGCCAACCTATGTGGGTCATCTTATAGACCACCCAATTTCTCAGATAATAGTAATATATAATAACAGTCATATGTCCAGTATTGATTATATGCTGGGTAGTCTGCAGTATTCTGTTTTTCCTCTGGACAACCGCCCTTCTAGGTAGGTGGTACCATTCTCATTTACTGATGATAAGACTGAGTGGTATGTGGGTGACTTGGTTAGTTAGTATCTAGAGGGATTCAATCTTATCGAATCACAGTCAAAACCTCAGGGTTGAGAGAAGCTTTAGGCCAGCATCCCCCCTTCCTCCAAAGGTGCCCACCCCCATCTCCAACATCCCTGCCAAGTGGCAATGAAGCCAACCCTTGATTGCTTGTAGGGACGGAAGTTTCCTGACTACTGGGCCAGTGTTCTTTCTAGTCTGCCTCTCTGGTAGACTACAGACCTGTCATGGGATGGAGGAGAACTCCTGGTTTTCTTCTGTGGTCTCCCCCTCCCCCAAGTCCCAGGGAAGGATCTTTTATAAACACTGGCTCTGGTACGGTGATGTCATGGCGGCTGGCATTCTAGGGCAGGCTGAAATCCATTAGCGGGTGTTCAGGTCCCCTCATGAGTGGAGTGGGGCCCAACTTCCTCAAGCCTGAGACTCTGCCAGCTACTGCTATTTTCTCTTTGCTAAATGTTAGTTGAAACAAAGGGCTGTTTTGTTGGGTTTGTGTTTCCCTATGGAAAAGATTACTTTAGGCACATTTTAGAGAATGCTTTTAAAAAGAATCTCGTGTAAGTTGAAAACATTGGGAAAGAAAGCAAATGTCTTGATGGCTTTTTATCACAATAAAAATTGTAGTGAAAGTTCTCTCAACTTCCTCCCTCCTTCCATCCTACTAAACAAACCTTTGTCTGTGGGAGGAGGATTATGTTTAAACAGCAGGAGCATAGATGGGGAAATGGCGTTATTTGGGGGGCTCGGTACTGAAAAGGTCACTACCAGTAACATTTCCTGAGTATTTGTTAAAATTGAAGGGGTGCTTTAAGAGTTAGAGTTTGCTATTGGCAGTCATGGGAGGGGGTTACCTCTAGATCCAATAGGAAAACATTTTGAATCTGTAACACGAGATTTCAAGGAGTAGGAGAGTAGAGAAAGCAAATTATAGAAGTGAAAGATTTTTTTGTTTTGTTTTTGGGAAAATGCTTTTAGTGTTCAATTGCTCTCCTCAAATGCCTTTAAGTTTGCCTTACCTTTTTTGACTAACAAAAAGAGGCTCTTATGTGCCAATTATGGGACACGTTCCCTCTAAACATTCTCCAGTGATGTTTGGAGATTGGTGGCTCATTGTGTTGGCACCTGTGGCACCTTTGATGTCCTAGAGATCAGAGACTTGGGACTCCTCTCTGGAAGAGATGATGTAGTAGCCCTCTGGTGATCAGGACCCCAACTGTTTCTTCCATGGTGCCAAAAATGGGCAAGAAGGTGGCGGGTCTAGACCTGCATAGCCAGATACGGTAAGC
>RCUC01138283.1:0-20600 GCA_003697995.1 Taxidea taxus jeffersonii | reverse complement strand
TTAAAGCACCCCAGGGCTTAATTTCTTCTGAGGCTTTTTAATTTTTTTCCTACAACAAATGAGGAATTACTATTGATTGGGCCCATGTCAAAAAGCAAAAAAGGAAACAAAATGAACAGTTGCATTTCAATTGTGGCCACTGCATAACTAAAAGTTTATTGTAATTCTCAAGGGTTTGGTCCCAAATGCTCATACAAGTTCACCCTTTGCTGACCTCTTACAATCTTTCTGTCAGCATTTTGAATGTTACTGATTCTGTGAGTAGTACTTGCCATAAAGGTCAGGCAGGCCATGCCCTCTCACTAGTGAATTTCCCTTCTTTTGTGGCTTTTCACCATGAGGTCACATGTCATGGCCTCTACATCCCACACTGTAGTAAGCGAATTCCAGTCCCAAGAAAAAAAGAGAAAAAAGCAAATCCTAATGGACTATTCTAGTTTGTTTACACTATAGGTCTAGAGCAAGCTCAAATCCACAGGGTATAAATAAAAGGAAGTCCCCTTTTAGTAACATACACATAGTTTCAAATTTTGGTCAAAAGGCATTTTTTTTATTTGTCACTATCACTGCATTGTTATCAGATGATTGATATGCTTGCAGCTGTCAGATGTGTCAGCAGCTCAAGCAGTGCCCATACTGTTTTTTTTTTCCTATTGCTTATTCCATGTATGGCCTTAATAAAATGTGGGTGGACACAAAGTTGATAAGAAATCAGGCCCACAGGATTTGCTCCACTAATGATCTGTGTAAATACTTCCAATCCTTCCTGCTAATACCCATGAATGCAAACAGAGACCTGCACCACCTTCTCTGGAGATGCACAGCAGTCTCCTTCCAACGATGAAGCCAACGATGAAAATCCCCTTGATGCTGACCTTCCAGAGTGCAATGACCTGAAAATCAATATTAGCATAGGTTTTACTTCTTTTCCTAAGCTTTGATTTAGGGTTGATGACAATGATAATGCTATTTCATTACATAAAGTAAGAAAGAAAGGAAAGTCCAACAAACCAAGATATACAGGATGAATGAATAAGGTTTGTGTGGCAGCCTTGCTGTTTGCTTTGACTTTTAAAATATTTTGCTGTTTTTCTTGGCAGCTGCAGTTGCTACAGCTGGGGTCTGCGCAAAGTAAAACTTTAATCACATAGTTACACTGAAACATGTTAACAAAGGTAAAACTAATAGACATTGTAAGCAAGATGTATTTCTATAGCATCATTAATATGCTTCAGAATTTTAAGGTAAATGTGTTTTTTATTCTTTCCACACATTGGAATTGGATTTGGAGTCATGTCAAGATGTTCCCACTGTCGAAGACATGAGGAGGTTAATGGCTCTGTGTAGGGCAGTAACCTCAGGAGAAAAAGAACTAATAGAAAATAAATGACAAGTATTTTTTTTCATCTTTTGTATAATAAGCTTATAATGTACTGGTTTCAATGCAGAAAGCCCAGAGGAAAAAAATAAATATGTGCTCACCACATTGTAGACAAAGCACTAAGCATGTATGTTGTCAGAAATTCAATATCCCTTTCTTTCCTCTATATCCTCTACCAAACAGAAGATTTCACATAAATCAGAGACTTTAGATGTCTATGTGACTTGAGTGTAATTTTCTTTTTCTTTGTTTTTCCTTGCTTACTCTTTTCCTTTTATTCTTGCCTGAGCCTTCGAGAATGCAATATAAAACTGTAAAATCAGCCCCTTTTTTCTAGGTAATTTAGAATAAATTATCTAAAACATAAAGAGGATAATGATAGCGCTGCATGAATTTAAAAACCAAAGTTTTCTAGACCAAATCTTTTATTTTACCCAGATAATGGTTCACTTCTGATTTGGAACAATTAATAGCTTTGAATAAATGAAAAGTAGTTTTAGTAGTACAACAACAACATATAGTCTTTCTGAGTTATTTTATTTAATCCAGATATGTAATTGTTATAATTTACACAAAATCTCAATTAGAATGTAATTATTTTCTCTACAAAGAAATCAGAATAGAGTCTTTTTAAATTAAGAAACTGAACACATAAATTATTCTATAGCCATATAACATTTTTTTGCAGAAGACACTTAGATAAAAATGTCAGTGGTCGAACACTGTGTAGCACAAAAACAATATTAAAATTTTAAAACCAAACATTTATAGTTAAAAGTGGGTAGAAAAAGATGTGGGCACTCCTCTTGTATTTATAATTATAGTGCTTTATAATATTTATAAAATACTTTCATAAATATTCTTTGCCTTTTTATTCTCATGGAAATTCTGTAAGTAAGCAGAGAAGCCATTTTTGTCCCCATTTTACCTCCATAAAACTGAGAGTCAGAAGAAATGTGCTCCCCAGAATTTTGTAATAATTAAGGGTCAAAAACAGTTGTCCTCATATTTTCATATCACACTTTGTTTGGCTTAAGGGTACTCTTACTTTTGGGGCTACTCATTTCATTCCACTGTCCATACCTTTTATATATATTTGTATTCTTACAGCAAAGTAATTGACAAACTCCATTTTTGGGGATCAGATATAAGGATCTGGAAACTACCAATTGCTTATGCTTTATTATTGGCTGTATGATAATTCAGAAATAGGCATTAAAGAAGATATTCATTATAGGTTCATCCTACAGAAGACAAATATAAATGCTGGCTTAATCAATAATTGATTAGGTTCTTGAAATTTTAAAATTATTCAAAGAAATTTGCATAAGTGGGAGTAACTTAAGCAAGAAAATAGACATGAGTGATTTGGATGCCATGAAAATTTTAAAGTAAACTAAACTAAGCTTCCTCTGATAAGATGGAAAATTGACATGAAATGTACCCCCTTCCATGAATACAACCCTGGATATGTCACAAAATTAAGAGAAAGGCTGATGCACCTAATGCTAACGATTTGAGAAGCCCTCGGAGTTAGGAACTATAATAAGGTCCTGAGTAGAGAGAACAGGAGGGAGCAGAAAAGTAAGCTCTAAGAATACCAACATAGGCTGAGATTAAGGTTTTTAGTTTTGCCAATTTCTTTTCCTTGCATTCATTTTTTTTCCCGCTTATTCAAAATTTAGAGCACTCACTATGTGAGAGAGCAAAAAAACCAACAAACAAACAAATAAAAAACAAAAAAACAAGGAAAAACCAAACTCCTGCTCAAATGGAGCTGCCATTCTAGTGGGAATGGAGTGCAAAGAGACCATTGCCAACACCTTCAAAGTCATTTTGGAGTCCAGGCAGGATATTACAAATAGGATGAAACTCAACCCAGCTTGAAAATGAGGGAGTAAAGACAGGTGAAGATAAACTGTCTGAACCCTGAGCATTCTTTTTTAAACCTGCAACTGCACACACAGAGAGCGGGGTGGCTGATTATAACTGAGGGAGACCACTCTGGGCAAAAAACAGTACCGAGGAGGCTTGTATATATCACATTTTAGAATGGAATGGTTGTAGAAGAAGAAGGCAAGGTAGAACCCAGCCAGCTATTTTCCTAAAGTGTCCCTCATTCTCAACTCACTATAAAGGGACCAAGCTTGGTCTGGCTTGTAGTTCCCTCTGCCTTGTTTCCTTTTCTACCTCAGCATAATAAAGCTCACCAAAAACAGAGAGAGAGACAGACAGACAGACAGACAGACACAACTCAGAATTCAACCATGTTAAAAGAAAGTCAATATATAACAAAACAAGCAAAATAAATGTAGCCAAAATGTCAGCAATGTACAAATGTATATCGAATGTTCTCAAAGACATGTAGGAAGATACAGGCATACCTCAGAGATTCTGTGGGTTCAGGTCCAGACCACCACAGTAAACTGAATATTACAAAGAACAAGTCAAATGAGGTTTGTTTTTTTTTAATTCCCAGAACATATAAAACTTATGTTTATACTGTACTACAGTCTATTAAATGTGTGATACCATTATGTCTAAAAAACAATGACATGCCTTAATTTAAAAATACTTTATTGTTAGAAAATGCTAGCCATTATATGAATTTTCAGCAAGTCAGAATCACTGATCACAGATCACCATAACAAATACAATAATAATAAAATTTGAAATATTGCAAGAATTACAAAAATGCGATGCAGAGACCCCAGCGGAGCAAATGCTGTTGGGAAGATAGTGCCAGTGGAACTTGCTCACTGCAGGGTTGCCACAAAACCTTCAATTTGTAAAAACTGTAGTATTTACAAAGTACAATAAAATGAAGCTCAATAAACTGAGGTATGCCTGTATTTGAAAACTGAAAAAGAAACAGTCATAAGACCTGTATCAAATATGAAAACCTATCTCTTGAAATGAAGGATGGAATGTATGGTGTAAATAGAAGGGATCAGTTTGAGAGGCATATTAGCAAGACAAAAGGTGAAATTCAGATAGCCAGCAAATATCAGAATTTCAGGAAACTAGAACACATGTGTACTGCTGATGGGAGTAGAGACTAACACAGCTATACTGGAGAGCAATCTGGAAGTACTTAGTGAAATTAAACCTAGAGCTATGAAATAACAATCCTAGTCCTGATCTACTTGCCAAAGAAACTCCCACCTAAATCTATAAAAGGACAGTGGCTTGCATTAAAAATTTATGTGTTGTGAAGAGTCCAAGAGAGCCAAATAATTCCTCACTATGAAAACTTTATATAAATGAAAAACTATGTAGCATAAAAAAATTTTGTATATGTAGCATATACAAAAACTAGGCTAGATCTCAATAAAACAATGTTGAATGGAAAAAAAGTAAAAAAAACCCAAACCATAAACAAACAGAAATTTCCCCAAACTTTGTAAAATACATACTACATCTTGAAGACCTACAAACACATTAGTGTAATTGGAGTGGGAGGGAAAGGCAGAGGGAAACTAGAATAAAGATGAGATATTAGGGCAAGAAAAGCAATTAGAAGAAATGAATACTAAGTAATGTTACTCACCAGGATAAAAGTGTTCTTTAAGAATTATTTGACTAACTTGGGGCACCTGGGTGACTCAGTGGGTTAAGCCTCTGCTTTCAGCTCAGGTCATGGTCTCAGGGTCCTGGAACTGAGTCATGCATTGGGCTCTCTGCTTAGCGGGGAGACTGCTTCCCCCTCTCTCTCTGTCTGCATCTTTGTGTACTTGTGATCTCTCTCTCTCTCAAATAAATATATAAAATCTTTAAAAAAATATATGAGTAACTCAGTTCTTGAATGAATGAATGAGTATCAGTAAGATTAATTTGTTACTTCCCTGATATGCTTCAGGCTTTGCCCAACAACCATGGAGTCCCTTATTTTGAAATGTGGACTCATTTCTATTTAAAGTCCTTGTTATGACCATTGGTGGACAGCTCCCTCACGTACCAGCATTTCTCCCCTTCTCACGTTTTCCTTTATTTGATCCTCATCCATTCTTGAATTTTCAAGAGCCTCATTACCCAAACTGAACTTTTCACCACAACGTTAAATCCAATCTCCTTCTTTCATATCTGGAATCACATCTTTGTTTATAAACTTTAAGCTGTTAAAAGTCACCACTTAAGGTAGAAAAACATGAATGAAGGGTTATGTTTTATTTTTCAGTAGTATTACCTATTTTTAAACTAGCACACAAAGTGTTATGCAAGTAAATCTTACCACCAAGTAAAAATTATAAACGGGAAAATCTTCATGTTGAACTTAGAGAATTCCCCATTTCCTTACTGGCATATGCATAAAGCAATACTGTCCATTGAAGTCTTTCAGTAACTGTTTATTATTTTCATTTACATGTATGGATGTTACCATGCAAATTTTTCACAAAGTTGTATTTTCATTTTCTACTTTTTAAAAGTTTCTGTCTTTTTATGTTATGTTGGTTCAATTTTGGTATTTTACCCAGCTGTCTAATACTCCTGCCATTTAGCATATTTAGGCCCACTCCTGCACTTGAGTGTAGTACCCTTAAAAAGAATAAGTTATCAGAAAAGCAAAAGGTAAATAATATTCCAAGAAATTATATATATACTATATTATATATATACTATATATTATATGTAAGAAGTGCATTATTATACTATAATATATCTTATTATATTATATATAAGAAATATATATATGGGGATGCCTGGGTGGTTCAATCAGTTAAGCATATGCCTTCAGCTTAGGTCATGATCCTAGGGCCTGGGATCGAGTCCCACATTCAGCTCCTTGCTCATCAGGGAGCCTGCTTCTCTCTCTTCCTGCATCTCCCCCTCCTTGTGTGTGCACTCTCTCTCTCTCTCTCTCTCTCTGACAAACACAATCTTAAAAAAAAAAAAAAGAAAAAAATGTATGTGTATATATATACACACACACACACACATATAGAGAGAGAGAGAGAGCAGGAGAGAGAGAGAGGCCATGAAGAATGAACTGTAAAGTGACAGTAAATTGGATACATGGTGATTTATAAAATTTTTATAGGACATTATTAAAAATAGGCCATTTAGTAGTCTATTTTAGTCCCCCTAAAATCAAGGAAGCAAAAGACATAAAGTATCTAAATTTTATACAGGCTTAGATGTTGCCTTCTATGATGTTTTTTAAAGAAATGATATATATAACTTAAAATCATTAGGCCATGAAACCCATGGTAGAGAATATTGAAGAATCAGTAACAACCTGTAGTGATGACATGATTATTGTTATTTTTCAGCATACAATATTATTAGCAATTATTTAAATAGTTAAGTACAGTTTATTTGGTGAGTCAGTAGACAGTAAACCACTGTGGAAGTGTAAAGCACCTTTTTAAAAGTGTTTTAGAAAAGGTAGCCAAAAATCAGTATGAAATCAGTAAGAGAATTCCTATATACCCATTGAAGAATTGGCATCATCAATATAGAGAACATATGATTTAGCCCATATTATTTGGACCAGAAAAGTTTTACTTACAGCCTTCTGCTCACTGTGGTGTTTCTTACTCAAGTAACATATTTAGAATCCTTTGACTTGAAATCAGTTGAACCTCCTTGGCAATGATGCCCATACCCATCTTTTGGTTTAATGTTAAGCAGATATTAATGGGTTTAAAAGGCGTACAGTGATGTACTTTTCATTCACATGTATGAGCATGACTAAACACCACAAATTAGTTAATAATGTGTTTTCTATGGTGAATGTGCAGGCTTAGATGTTGTCTTTTGTAATGTTATTTAAAGAAATGATATGTATAAGTTAAAATCATTAGGCCATGAAACCCATGGTAGAGAATATTTAAGAATCAGTAGTAACCTGCAGTGATGTCATGATTGTTATTTTTTATTTCTGCATACAACATTATTAGCGATTTGTGTAGCTTTTATATCTCTGAACTATAAATCTGAATGGTTTTCTATAAACATTTCAAGGTCAGACCATTTTGGAATTAAATAGGGGATAAACATTACAAATAGGGGACCACATCTCCTTGGAAGGAACAGACAAATCATGAAAATATTTTATTAAAAAGGACTGCATCAGAACTGAAATATAAATGAAAAGATTCAAAGCAAATTCTGCAACTGTACTGAATAATCCTACAAATACCATAAAGGCAGTTTTCTAAATGTTTCCATTTTTATAGTGGCAGATAGTATTATAACATTATTTAACAAATATCAGCTAATGAGCATAAGTTAAAATAAATATTTTCTAGTACAGGTGAATACCCTTGCCCTGTTATTAAAGAGAACAATAGTCATCTCCTTGTAAGAACAACAGAAATGGATTCATTTTTACTTGAAACTTTTATATAAATAAAGATTTTTAAAAAATAAATACCTATAATGGGTACAGTCTTTTCTACTTATGTTCATAAAATAGATTCACTCAGAAGAAAGAGCAGTCAGTATTAGCAAGGAATAAGAAATTCACAGCAGAATTGCAGTAAAAATATATTTAGCTGAAACTCTCTCTGAGGAAGCTTTTAAAGTTTGATATCCTTCATTCTACTTTCCCCATATTTTCTTTTCATTTCCATTTTTCCCTGGTAGTTAAAGATTATCAATGATAGTCTTAATGTCTGAATGGTTTAGGATGAAAAGACTATTCACTTATATCCTAGAAAAATTTTATTGATTGAGAACTTTGGGGTTACTTGGTATCATGAATGTAGAACTTTTCAGAGATGACTGGCTTTCTAAAGTATCTAACATAAACTATTTCTTCCCATTCTTTCAGCATTATACTTATTCAGTTACAAAGCTTAATTCTTTCATGGATTCCTTCACTTATTTTTATAAGCACAATATTTTTTGTTCTATCATTCTGTCTTCCATATGTAACAGTTTATTGATCATATTTCTATTAAGATTTTTTAAAAATATTTTATTTATTTACCCGAGAGAGAGAGAGAGATGAGAGAGCACACACAGAGGGAGAAGCAGGCTCCCCAGTGTGCAGTGAACCTGACACAGGGCTTAATCCCCGGGCACTGGGACCATGACCTGAGCTAAAAGCAGACCCCCAACTACCTGAGCCACCCAGGCACTCCTTTATTAAGATTTTTATTAACTGTCAATATTGAAATAATTATATGTTTAAAGAATGTTGCACTGTTGTACAAAGAAGCCCTTCATATCCTTCACCTTGTTTCCCCCATGGTTATACTTTTAGTAACTATAGTTTAATATCAAACAGGAAATTGACATTAATATGTATGTCAGTATATGCATATAGCTCTATGCCATTTTATCACATGTATAGATTCCTGTAATCACCACTGCTATCAAAATACTGAATACTTCTAGTGAAAGGTTAAGTCCTCACCTTTTTCAAAATCTCTTTTTCTTTACCCATCCCTGTTTATTTTACTTACAAATATTTCCTTTAAGTACACAGAGAACCACATCAGGCATTGTTACTTTTTTTTGTTTATTTCAAGTCAAACAAAAAATTTAGAAAACTTACGAGAAGAGGAAAAATTATTATATTTATTCATATTTTTGCTCTTGCTTATGCTTTCTTCCTGGTGATTTAAGACACCTTCTTTTATCATTGTATTTCTGTTTCAAGAAATTCCTTTAGCCATTCTTTTGGTGACAGGTCTGCTGACGATAAATTCTATTTTCCCTCTTCTGAGAATGTCTTTAATCTTCCTTTATTCCTAAAGGACAGTTTTGCCCAACACAGAATTCTGAGGTGACAGTTTTTGCCTTTCAATACTTGAAAAATCAGTCACTTATTTCTTTCCTTCATGGTTTCTGATGAGAAATCCACTGTCATTCAAATAGATTTCCCCCTACAGATAAAGTGTTTTTTTTTTATTTTCACTGCTTTCAAGATTTTTTCTCTCTTTTATTTTCTGAGATTGTATGTTTGTATTCTCTTTTGATGTGGACATCCCTTTGTTTATCCCTTTGGAGTTTGCTCAGTTCTTGAATCTGTAAGTTTATGTCTTTAACCAAACTTGAAAATTTTCTAGTCATTTCTTTAAATACATATTTCAGCCTCACGCTCTTTGTCCTTTCTTTTTTTTTAATTTATTTTTTTTTATTTAAACATATAATGTAACCCCACCATCCTCTCCCAACCCCCCTCCCCCCCCACCCCACTCAGTTTGTTTTATGACATTAAGAGTCTCTTTTGGTTTGTCTTCCTCCCAATCCCATCTTGTTTCATTTATTCTTTTCCTACCCCCTTAGCCCCCACCCCCATTGCATCTCCACTTCCTCATATCAGGGAGATCATATGATAGTTGTCTTTTCTCCAATTGACTTATTTCACTAAGCATAATACCCTCTAGTTCTATCCTTTCTCAGACTCTGAGGACATGAATATTATAGTCCCACAGCTCCTTGGAACTCTGTTTTTGTTGTTGTTTTGTAGTCTATTTTTCCTCTGTTCTTCAGACTGGATAATGTGATTTGTTCCTTTTTTAAAAAGATTTTACTCATTTATTTGAGAGGATTGAGAGAGTGAGTGAGCAAGTGAGTGAGCAAGCACATAAGCAGGGGGAGGGGCAGATGGAAAGGGAGAGGGAGAAGCAGAGTCCCCAGTGAGCAGGGAGCCTGGTACAGGACTTGATCCCAGGACCATGAAATCATGATCTGAGCTGAAGGCAGATGCTTAACCAACTGAGCCACCAAAGTACCCCTTGTATTGTTTGATTTTCAAGTTCACTTACTCTTTTCTCTGTTCTCTCTATTGTGTTGTTGAGACCATCATAGTTTTTAAAATTTTAATTATAATTTTCACTGCCCCAATTTTTTTCTTTTGTATCTTCTGTTATTTTGTAAAGCTTCCATTTTTTGGAACATTTCCACAAGTGATTATTAAAATATTTTTTATGGTGGTGGCTTTAAAATACTTTTTGGATACATCTAATGTATGTGTCACCTGCACGTTGCTGTGTGTTATCTTCTCATTAAAGATGTGATTTTTCTACTTCTTGGTATGCTGAATAATTTTCAATGTATCCAGGGCATTTTGAATATTATGAGACTGTATTTTATTTAAATTTTAGTTAATAAACCTCTTCTGACATGACACAGGGTATAAGTGGGGGCTGCTTTGTTATTGTGAAATTAGTGTTGAAAGTCCTATTTCCCCACTCAACCTCCTTTGGAGAGTAATGCTTCTTAAATTTGCTCCTATATGGCCTTCACTGAAGGGAGGGCAAGTATTTCCTTGGACCTTGTTACCACTGGATGGTGGTGAAAGTTCCAGTTTCTTACTTGGTCTCCTATGGCACCACCCTGATGAGAAAGGAGAGGGGAACATTGTTACCACTCAGTAGGAAGAAAAGTCCTGTATTTCCACTGGACCTTCTCAGGTACCACCAATGCAGACATATACTAGTTTGTGGGCTTTTGGTTTCTTTGTTTTTTATTACACATTCCCAAGTAGAATAGTTTTGCATAAATATGTGCTAAACTAAAAAGGTAGACCCCACTGAAGATATGTAATTAAAGGTATGGTGTATATTTATAGGTCATTTTCACAGATGCATTTAGTGTGTTGTTTAAAAAGGAAATGAAAAGTTTTGTCTTTGAGCACCTGGGTAGCTCAGTAGGTTAAGTCTCCAACCCTTGATTTTGGCTAGGTCATGATCTCAGTGTCATGAGATTGAGCCCCATGTCTGGCTCCATGCTTAGTCTGCTTCTCTCCCTCTTCCTTTGCCCCTCCCTGCTTGCTCTCTCTCTCTCAAATAAATAAATAAATAAATCTTAAAAAAATAGTTTAGTCTTAGTTATCATGATAAAAGAATTTAAAATGTGTGGAATGGTATAGAAAATGGAAGTCCTATTTATGATCTCAAGTATTTTTCATTGTATAACATGAAATTTTAGTTGTCTGTTGCTTTTCAGTAGTCACTTTTTTCCACGTTTGAATATATTTTGAGATTACCATTTTCAATTATCCCAATAGTATTGGTACTATTGATATTGCATTTACATTATGATGCATAAGTTTCAAGCAATCATTTATTTTTCATTTCTTCAAAATATATCAAAAGGAGTGCTGTGAAGTGTGTAAACCTGGCGATTCACAGACCTATACCTCTGGGGCTAATAATACATTATATGTTTATAAAAAAATTTTAAAAATAATAAATAAAATACATATAAAATGGAAAAAAATCTTTAAAAAAATAAAATAAAATAAAACTCTGACTAAATAAAAAAATATCAAAAGCAGTATACTGTATAAAAGAAAGTCATTCTACTATTCTAAAGGAGCTTGTAAAATGCAATGGACAAATTGGACAAAATACATACAAAAAACAGGGGAAAAATCTTTCTAAGCAACTCCATTGATAAAGAGGAGATAAAATCTCTCCTGTTGATTGAGTGGATTCACTAAGGGTCAGTGCAAGTGGTAGTCAATGGAATAAAAACTAATAAAAATATGATAAATGAGGGGAATGAAAAGTATCCAAGGGTCAAGTGCCAAGTTTTTTCTGCTTATTCTGGTGGATATATATTTTTTAACACATAGGAAGACATTCTGCTAAAGACTCATGTAAATATCAGACATAATAGTTTTCATTTGCAATTTTCATTTTATTTGCACTTTCAGTTTTTCCATTTCTGTCCAGATTTCTTATCATTGATTGTCTCACCATTTCTGCTGTGTGCTGACTTCTGCCTTCACCAGTGTTTAGCATATAGACATTTAAAAGCATATTAACCTGATTACTTGTCCTTTTCATAAACAATATAACATACATAAAAGGCAAACTTAGTATTATGTGTTATGTTTATCCCTACCTTTGTCCAGAGCTTATTTTAACTTTTAAGTTTATTGTAGCAAACTAATATCAAATATTGCCATCCACTTAACTATTTATTGTAGGAAGAGCACAAGAGAGCAAATGAAACTTTGTGAAGCCTATATTCCATCACTCTAAAGTATCTATACAGATCATTACATATTCCTCACCATAGGCCAGTTGCTTAGTGACCAGAGAAGTAGAGAGCTACTAATTGAAAGTATTCAGTATTGCTGGCAATGCTTGATGCAGGACATTGAACATAGAAATTGCAGAGATTTTGTCAGATAAAAATGTAGCACGGGATAAAAGAAAACCAGTTATAATATTATCTATCTAGAAGTGGTTATTGTTCACTTATATATAATAAATTTTGTTTGCAAAATATTTTGCTGTATTTATTTTTGATGAAAAGTAACTAAAATAGATTTTATCATTAAGTGTCAATTGCATAACCATAGTAAAAACCAGAGTTATATAGTATTTATTGAAAAGAAAAAAAAAATAGAAGACAAAGGAGTGAGAGAAAAAGAGCAGGAAGGAGAAGAAACAGAAGCATTAAGTTAGACCCAGCTTCCTTGAGATTACTAACAATATCTGTATGGACTTACTGTTTGTATATTATATTTCATAATGAAAACAAAGGAGGAAGAAGAGGGAAGAAGGAAGAACAAAAAGGGAGAAGAAGAAGAAAAACAATATCAAATATGTAGGGGAAAGAAAATTAGAAAAAATAACACTGTAGATGAATTTATTCAAAATACTACATATTCACAGAAAGTAAATGAGTGATCACTGTGCGTCCACCTTCATTTAATAGAAAAGACTAGGACAGAGAAAGAAAATGTCCTTCATAAGACTAAGACTAAGTTATCAAATTAGCTCAGTACCCTTGTTGGCTTATTTGCTACAACTAATATAATTCCATATTTATGGACTCTTACTGTCCAGAGGCATGCATGCATAAGTGTATGTGTGAGAGAGACAGCAAAATAGATTTGAATAATTTTTTCATGAGAGTTCATGTGTTGCAGTAGTCAGTTGTCAAATGTATCTTTAAACAGATTATATCTAATAATGGCTGAAAACAGGATATCCATTAATTCTATGTCTGATCACTTACTGGTTAACTATACATCTTATGTGGATTGCAACTATTTTTAAAAATTGGCACATAGCTAAATGTTTAAAACAACAACTGATCAGAATGTAATTGTTAATATCCAGACACCATATCAAGACATACAGGGTCATTATGAATATGAGTTATCTCCAGTGATTGAAGATAAAGGTGGTAACATAAGAGATGGTCTTAGTCTATACTAAGTCTATGCTATGCTGTACCAATGATACAACCTTTTAAAATAAATCCTAGAGATTAGGTTTTCATCTGTCTGTTTCTCATAAAAGGAGAGTATAGAATAAACTAAAAATCAAGTTCAGCTCTTTTTACTCTGGCTATACTTATGCCTAATTTTTTTTTTTTAATTTTATCCATTTATTAGTTAGAGAGAGAGAGAGCGAGCACAGGCAGAGGCAGAGGGAGAAGCAGGCTCCCCGCCAAGCAAGGAGCCCGATGTGGGACTCGATCCCAGGACCCTGGGATCATGACCTGAGCGGAAGGCAGCCGCTTAACCAACTGAGCCACCCAGGTGTCCCCTACTTATGCCTAATTTAACCCACTGAGCCACCCAGGCGCCCTATAATATTTATGCCTAATTTAAGTATAAATTTTTATTTAGGTGTTTAAGAACAATTGTCTCTATTTATATGCAAGTAGTATGCATTTTTACCCCAAAGATTTAAAGTTAATGAAAGACAGGAGAGTTGATGAGAATTCTGAATAGCTGAACAGAAATTCAGTATGCCTTTGCATACCAACTGGCATTCTATCCAGAATCTGTTCTGTCTATCCTTGTTTTAAAAATAAATACTTGAAGGGTGGCTGGGTAGTTCAGTTGGTTGGGCATCTGCCTTCAGCTTAGGTCATGATCCCAGCGTCCTGGGATCAAGTCCTGCATCGAGTTCTCTACTCATCAGGGGAGCCTGCTTCCCCCTCTCTGCCTTTTGCTTTCCCTGCTTGTGTGCTCTCTCTGTCAAATAAATAAAAATAAATAAATACTTGAAGATATTACTAGATGACTACAGCTTTCTATTGCCACATAAGAAACCACTTCAGAACATAACAGCTTAAAACAGCTAAGCAACAAGCATTTCTCTGCTTACAGTTCTGTAATTGAAGCTGGACACAGCTGTATGGCTTGTTTTTCCTCCAGATAGTATTGGTGAGGTTCTCCCATCTGTTTGTATTCAGTAAGCAGCTTCACTGGAACTGCTGGATCCAAGATGGCGCCATTCATATGTTAGCCTGGACTGACTGATGTTGACCAGGCTTTCCTCTCTGCCCTCTTGGTCTTTCATTCTCCTGGTCCTTCATTCCCCTTTTCCACCATGGGGCTTCTCATCCTCAAGGAAGCTAAAGTGGAAATCTTTACACAGTGGCTGAGAACTAAGAGGGAGTAATGGAAGCTACAAAGCCTCCTTTAGACCTAGAACAGGAACTTGTACAGTGTCACTTTTGCTGTTTTCTCTTGGATCAAGTAACTCATTAGGCTAACCTATGTTCAGATTCGGAGGTCACTACAAGGATATGAATTCAAGAGGCATCATTACTCACTGGGGACCATTTGGTAATATGTGTTAAGGTAAAAAGTTTGTTGGAGTGGAACATGTATATAAAAGCAGTATATCCTTATATTATATGGTTCTTACTGTTGTCATAACAAATCACCACAGACCTGATGGCTTGAATTAACAGAAATTCATTCATTCTCTTGCAGTTGTAGGAGGCAGGGGTCTGAAATCTAAGTGTTTGTGGTATTGGCTCTTTACAGGAGGCTCTGAGAGAGAACCCATTTCATGCTATCAGCAATTCTTGGTGTTTCTGGGTTTTATAGGCATATCACTTTAATCTCTGCCTCTCTCATCATGTGACTTCTTCCTTCTGTCTCTGTCTATTCTATCTCTTGTAGGAACATTCATCATTGGATTTAGAAGTCATTACAATTCAAGATAATTGCAATTTAGATCTTTACCTTAATCACATCTTCAAAGACACTTATCCAAATAAGGTCACCTTGTAAAGTTCCAGGTGGACATACCTTATGGGGGAACACCATTCAAACTACCACAATTCTCTATAAAACTTTATAATATTCCCCCCATGCTTTTTCAGAAATTTCTACTACAAAGAATCTGGAGTTGGAAAACCTTATACCCACACATATGTAGAGCAGCATTTCTCAAAGCATATTCCTCAGGAAACTAGTGCTAAGAGTTCTTCTATGCGGGGCACTTGGGTGGCTCAATGGGTTAAGGCCTCTGCCTTCGGCTCAGGTCATGATCTCAGGGTCCTGGGATCGAGCCCCACATTGGGCTCTCTGCTCAGCAGGGAGCCTGCTTCCTCCTCTCTCTCTGCCTGCTGCTCTGCCTACTTGTGATCTCTCTCTCTGTCAAATAAATAAATAAAATCTTGGTCACATAATTTTAGAAAGTACTGATTGCTATTAACACTTCCTACAGAGTCACATTGTACATTAATGTATTAAACAGAAACTATGTAGCAAAAATAAACCAAATTTTAAGAAGTGCTTGTTTTTCCTTAACATAGACCCTGAACACCTCCATTTTTATTCAAATACCTATCAACACCTCACAGAACAGGGGTTATATGTGTCAAAGATTCTGATATGAACTGTGGTATAGACTGCATGATATTATTTTTAAAATGTAAAACAAAATCAACCTGCATGTTATTGAATATTTTAATAATCTGCTTCCTGGCCCCTGAACTTTTGATGCCTGGAATGTTCTTTCTCCTTTTTCTGATTAATTCCTACTTGTCTTTTAGAACTCTGATTAGAGTTCATTTTCAAATGACAACTTTTCTTAAGTACCCAAAGATGCAGTTAGATATTCTTCCAGTGTTGTTTTTTTCTTCTTGCTCCTAATGTTAATGTATCACTAAAGCATTCTATTATAATGACCTCAGTTTGTGCTCTTTATTTAGTCTCCAACCATACATTTGTTGAGGTAAGAATCTTATTGGTCATTGATTCCTCAGACAGAACTGGTATTCAGTGCTTTTTGAATGTATGGATAAGAAAATTCGACGTTGCATAGAAATAGATCAACATATCTTAGTGGTATATGTAATCCTTAAAGAGCATTCAGTTATAGAATACTTTGCATGGAAATCACTTAATACTTTCAGAATAATGTCATCTGACATCTTTTGTTTTCCACAGTTTGCAACAATCATCCTCAGAACTTAACTGTTTGTGTTGTGAGTGCCTAATACTAAGCAGTGGGGCAGTGGAATTGTTATTAAAAAAAACATCAAATAGATCATAGAAGGTACTTGGTAAAATAATTTAAAAAAATTAAATCCCTTTGATTCTACTAATCAAGACTTACTCTATTTATATTACTTTCCAAGAAACAGTGCTAAATGTGATTAAGCTATGCATTAAGAAGAAAAAAATATTTCTCTTTTAACAGCCTTTGCTTAAGAAAGTTTATACCCCTTTCTATAGTCTTCCTTAGAAACAAAAGCTGTTTGGGCACCTGGGTGGCTCAGTGGATTAAGCCTCTGCCTTCAGCTCAGGTCATGATCTCAGGGTCCTGGGATAGAGCTCCACATTGGGCTCTCTGCTCAGCGGAGAGCCTCCCCCTCTCTCTCTGCCTGCCTCTGTACCTATTTGTGATCTCTCTCTCTGTCAAACAAATAAATAAAATCTTAAAAAAAAAGAAAAGAAACAAAAGCTGTTGTTTCCTATACTCATTGAGAATTACCCAGACATGTAAGCTTTTAAGCAAGCAAGTTATGTTCGTCCAATTAACTGACTCAACAAGAGAAGTAAATTTTTGACAGTGGACATATCATCCCACCAGTGAGTTATTTACCTCCAGCCTCTCTGCCTCTACACCACTAACATGCACACAACATTAGATAAAACTTAGTTAATTACATATAACTAATTGAGAACTTTATGTTCAAAAGTTTCCAGAATTTCAGATCTAAATACTTCTCTAAATATAAGATTTCACAGCATGAGTGCAAGTTTGCACAGGGATCATTTTCTTTTACATGGTTTGAAAATAAGTTTTAATGACAGCGATTTCTAGTAAACAGTAATGTGTCATGGACTAGAAATCATTTTCCTGATATAAATATTCCATCCATTTGAGCATATTATCCTTGAAATCTAGGTTTCAATTAAACAAAGCAGATTTATCAGTTCACTGAATATTACTTCAGGAAAAAAAAGAAATATTCCAAAAAAGTAATTTAGCTGATTTATCCCAAGATTTATACTATTAATTTTCTTGATTACAAGCTGAGGACTAGGATATATAGTAAGTTCATAAAACTCTGCCAAATGTTACTTGTACTGAATAGAATTAGAGTAAATCATTGTGTTAACTTCTTAAATTTTTTTTTAAAGACTCTTCCCATTTATTCTTCTCCTACTTTGAATATAATAGCAAAACTAAATGTATATCCCTGGTTGCCCTCTGATCAATTACAGCTGGGTTGCACCTTCCTAACTATTGCTTTATAATAAATGCAAGGTAAGCAAATTTGTTTTTAAATTTCAGGCCTTCATAGAACAGAATTTTGGAGCAGTTAGGCCTCAGAAAGACAATGTTTTTAGCATTTTGTGTTTGCTCTTATTCTTCAGATGTACAGCCTTGAAAGCCCACATAAATGAACACAGGCAATCTTTCAGTAAACGATTTCCATAGATTTCTTCAGTTCATAGAAATGTTTTCTTGCTTTAATTTGCTGAGAGACCTGACCTGAGAAAGGCTGGATACTGTTTGCAGGTGAGACTGTATGTGAGACTCTTTGTTTCTCCTTGTCATAATCACATGCCATCTCAAGTAGAGAGTTACAAACTAAACCATATGAAAAAAAAAATGGTTTGCATCATACCCAATAATGAAAAACCTCACAAACCTGTAGCTGTGTTGTGGCCCCAGAATTCATCACTTGGTAATTTGCAAAACCTAAAATAATCCATTACATGTAGCAAATTTGAAATTTGTAGAATATACTTAGTTTGCTTAAGCATCTTCTGATGGGGTTCATATCTATTCTTCATTGTAAGATGGTTAGTAGACCCAGGAGAAAGGACTTCAAAATATTTTTTGTTTCCTATGGAAGTTTGGAAATCTGTTGACTCCCTAGATGTTCTGTTTGTAAGTCTCTCATGCATTGTTTTCCCTTGCTTATTTCTCCTCACACGTAAGCTATTTTCTTTCCCATTGTGTGTACTTGGCAGATTTTCTGGGCACTGTGCCCAGTTGGTTTAATGTGTGCTTATTATTTTCTATAGCGTCCTTGATTCTGTTTTGGAGATGGACATTCTATAAATTATTAATGATTATTATTGTACTTTAGATTCCATATTCCTTTTAGAATTTAGAAACAAAGAATGAACATTAAACCCAATTGGCAGCAACCAAGAATATCAAAGCTATACCCAATGCTCAACTGTGAGATAGGAGAATAAAGAATGTTTGGAGTGATTAAAACAGGATTATTCCTATAAATAGTTAAACAGATGTAAACAGAGGACTAAATTTATCAGTAGACAAAATCTTCACCCATTTCACCATCTGAACATTACCAATAAGTTTTATAATCAATATTTCCATTGGTAAACATATCCTTCAAATATATAGAGCTGAGAAAGTGCTAATTTTCTCCTCCAATTCACAAGAATTTGTGGACTTGATGTGGTAATTATGACATACTATCAAACACTTAATAGGACATAGCTGAATTCTGAATTTTGTCAGATATTAAAAGCAATTTGAATTTAGCTATCATTTCAAAAAAGAAAAATGTCATATTTGTAAATAATTTATAAACACACATATTTTTAAAAGAGTAAAAAATACAGAGAAAAATATGTGGGGGAAAAAGTCTCTGGAGGTACAGAAGAAAAATAATTTTTTTATAGGCAGTGAAATATAGCTACTAATCTACTGCACAAAAGTGAAATTTGGGTCTTTCTTATAGCTGTAATGATTCACATTTTGAAATTAGAGTTTACCTAAAGGACATATATCCCTAATAAAGTGGAGCATAAGAATTGTGAAGTAAGTACCATCTTACTATTTTTATACCAGAAGGGTATTGATTCTCAATTATTTTTATCCTAATGTAAAAAATAATGAAATTACATTTTATTTTCCAAAATTATCCTCTCCCCAATCATATAATTTTTCCTTCTTTCTCTCTCTCTCTTTCTTTCCTTTGAGCATTGTAAATACTTTGTTAATCCATTCTCCTAAATTGGATCTGGATCTAGTGTTTGATATAGTTTGCTATAAATCTTTGTTTTCTTTGAATAACAATATTTTCTACATTTTCATTATTCTAATATTGATTCAGCCTTAGGGTTAATTTATATGCAAAGCAAATAATTTACCCAAACTTGTAAGGGATATGCATTATCAGAACACAACACCTGCAGGACAAAAGAGAGGTTAATTTCATTGTTGCTCTGAAGCAAAAGGAGATCATTATGGAGCCTGCAGTAACTAAGCTCTGTGAAATAGCTGCATTAGTCATTAACTTTCCAGCACTAAATTTCATATCAAACTCAATTAACTACTACATAGCTTTTAATGACAATATTTTTTCAGATGCAGCTCTTGTTTACTAATAAGATTTCACATCACGACTATCTGTTCCATTACTTTCTCCATGTTAATATTCAAGTCTTGATTTTCTCCAAAGAAAATGGGGCAATGAAAATTGCATTTGCTAGTAGTTCTCTTTGAATTATGTTTCAACATTTCAAGTGTGTTAATGTAATGCTTTAGAAGCTAAAGGGAACGATTATATAGAAAGCCAAAGTCCTCTATGTCTATCCCCAGGATTGATTAAGTTTGCTATTTATGCATATTTCCCCACAACGTTGCTTCTGTGTTGGAATTTATCAGGATCAAAACTATCTAAATTGGAAATGTCCCTTAGTATATTTTTATCACAGTGAAAGTCAAAGCCCAGAATAACAAAAAGGCACAAAATTAATGTCATCAGGAAACAATTTACGCAGCTAATTAGCATAGCATTCTCATATAAAAAGACAGATGGATTAAGGGATCGGGTCATTCATAGCCTGCAGTAAACTGCTTCAGTCTTTAATCCCCTGCTGTTACCTATCAACGGGTGCTCTTTTTATGGACTTAGATGGATCCTTGGAAAGATTTAGATTCTCCTATTAGATTGATTCACCTTGTTCCTTTAACTTTTATTGATGATATATTTCATTATTTTCTTAGGAAAATAACAATAAGAACTCTAATTTAGTTAACAGCTGGAGAATTGAAAT
>RCUC01138280.1:0-17272 GCA_003697995.1 Taxidea taxus jeffersonii | reverse complement strand
GAAATTTTAGATTTTAGAGTCATCTTGTGAATTTCTGTAAAACAGAAAGCTTCCTGGGATTTGGATTGTGTTGACTCTTCTGGCCATTTGGGGAGGACTGTCATCTTAAGAATATTGACTCTTTGGTTAAGGAACAGGGCCCATCTATCTCTCTTTTAATCACAGCTTCTTGACTTCTCTCAGTGCTACTCTGTGGTTTTCAGTCTTCAGGCATTACACGTTTTTCCTTAAATGTTTTCTGACATTTTGTTTTGTTTAATGCTATTGAAAATGGTATTTTTAAATTTTCATTTTCTGATTCTTGCCTCTATTTACTTACCAATTCCAGGAGATATTTATTTATTTATTTATTAAATTTTTATTTATTTATTTGACAGACGGAGATCACAAGTTGGCAGAGAGGCAGGCAGAAAGAGAGAGGAGGAAGCAGGCCCCCCGCCGAGCAGAGAGCCTGACGCAGGGCTCGATCCCAGGACCCTGAGACCATGACCCGAGCCAAAGGCAGAGGCCTAACCCGCTGAGCCACCCAGGTGCCCCTCCAGGAGATTTTTAAAAATTTAATTTTTGGGACATCTGGGTGGCTTAGTCAGTTAAGTGGCTGCCTTTGGCTCGGGTCATGAACCCAGAGTCCTGGGATCGAGCCCTGCATTGGGCTCCCTGCTCAGCAGGGAGTCTGCTTTTCCTTCTCCCTCTGCCTGCTACTCTGCCTACTTGTGCTCTCTGTTAATAAATAAGATCTTAAGGGGCGCCTGGGTGGCTCAGCGGGTTAAGCCTCTGCTTTCAGCTCAGGTCATGATCCTGGGGTCCTGGGATCGAGCCCCGCGTCGGGCTCTCTGCTCAGCAGGGAGCCTGCTTCCCTCTCTCTCTGCCTGCCTCCCTGCCTACTTGTGATCTCTCTCTCTCTGTCAAATAAATTTAAAAAAAAAAAAAAAAGATCTTAAAAAAAATAAAAATAGGGGTGCCTTGGTGGCTCAGTGGGTTAAAGCCTCTGCCTTCGGCTCAGGTCATGATCCCAGGGTCCTGGGATTGAGCCCTGCATCGGGTTCCCTGCTCAGTGGTGAGCCTGCTAACCCCCCTCTCTCTGCCTGCCTCTCTGCCTGCTTGTGATCTCTGTCAAATAAAAAAATAAAATCTTTAAAAAAAAATTAAATTAATTAATTTTTTAAAGTAATTTTTATATATGACATGGGCTCAAACTTAGGACCTTGAGATCAGAAGTCAGTCCCATGCTCTTCTGACTGAGCCAGTCCGGGCCCCCCACGAGATTTTTTTTGGGAGGATAGATTCCTTTTGGATTTTCTTCACCTGTAATCCTGTCTACAAATAAAGACAGTTAACTTCTTCCTTTCTGATCTTTCCATCTTTTATTTCTTTTATAGTTACAATTTATTATTATTATAAAAATTTAGCCTCTTTTGCGCCAGTCTTCAACTGAAATGATCCTCTAATCTAGGAAGACACTTTCCTGTGGCTTTAAGGGCCTCACCAACCCAGTGGTGGGGCCCCATGGAGGACTAACCATGGCCCAGGCCCATGGAGTGGAAATGAGGCAAACAGGTGGGCCTAGATGTACTCTGGGCTCCTAGTGAAGCACCCACCTTAGGGCCTATGTGTTCTGCTGTGTCCTGCTGGGGGAGGACGGCCAGCAGCCCCGCACCTGATCCAGGATGTGGGCTTGGGGCCTGGTGCCTTTGCTAGGATGTGGCTGGCACTGTGCTCTTAGCCCAATGTTGATCCAAGCATCAGGATGCATTCCACACATGCCAGGCCCCACTGCAAGCTTTCAGGGACTCCCATGGGCATCAGATGTCATCATGGGGGCAGGGTCTCTCTCACATGCCCTGTGGGCTTTGGGGCTGCCTTGCCCTGAGTAGATCAGGGCCCTGTTCCTTAGCTGGGGCTGCTGGGCTGAGCATCTGTCTCCCCAGGAAACAGGGACAGGGCAGTAGGTGCTACTGGTGGTGACACTACCATCTGTTGCAGGCCTTGACATGGAAGAAGGCAAGGAAGGAGGCACATGGCTGGGCATCAGCACACGGGGAAAGCTGGCTGCACTCACCAACTACCTGCAGCCACGGCAGGACCGGGATGCTCGGGGCCGAGGTACCGTGGGGCCCGGGTAGGGAAGGGGGCTGGCTTTCCTCAGGCACATGTGGTCCAGGAGGAGGAGGAAGGGGGAAGCAGGGTGTTTCTGGCTCTGCGTCCCACTGGCTGGCATCACTGTGGGAATCCCCGCTCTGCCTGGCCCATGTAGCCCCTGCTGGCACAGACATGGTTGGCTCCTCTCAGGGAACACCCTCCACATCTGTGCCCCAGGCCAAAGTGTCACTTCTGGCTCTTGTCATTGTCCCCCCCGCCTGTCAGATGTTTGCAGAGCGGTACCCCTAGGAAGACAGCTCTGTGGACACACGCTGTCCCCAATGAAGATTTTTTCCTCTCATGCTGTATTTCCATTTCGGGCATAAAGGCAGAAAAATAAATAAATAAATAAATAAATAAACCCTAACAAAAACCGAGTTCTGGATGCAGACCTCCTCAGTTGCCAAGTCAGTGAGGTATTGCTGGTGTGGAGGGTTAAGTTTAGCCTACAATGGCCCCACATCAGTCTCCCCAGGATGAGGGACTCTGCCCTGCCACCTCGGCCATGTGTGTCTGTCCCCTACCCACAGGTGAACTTGTGACCCACTTTCTGACTACAGACATGGACAGCTTGTCCTACTTGAAGAAGGTCTCTGCAGAGGGCCACCTGTACAACGGCTTTAATCTCATAGCAGCTGACCTGAGGTGGGTCTGCTAGGAGGGAGACGGCAGCCCACCAGCCATTGCCATGGAACGGAGCTGTGGGCTTGGCAGGAAGTGGGGTTCCCACCCTGCCACCCAGGTTGGGGTGTTGTGGTAGCCTCTCCAGGGACATCGCACCTAGTGGGCATGGTGAAGCTTCCCAGGGTTGACTGACTGTTGCGGGGATGCAGGAAACGGAACCCGGGCTTCTGGTGGCAGCGATATGGTCACCAGCTCCTGCACGCGAGCTGTGGCATGACTGCAGCGGGCATCTCTGGTCCCGGGGGCACCCCAGGCCTGTGGCTCAGGAGTGCCCTGTTCTGGAGCTGCCCCTCACTTGCCCTGTTCTTTGGTGCACAGAGGGGCCCCAGGCTGGAGAAGGCAGGTCCCTAGCAGCCTGGCATCCCAGCAGTGCTGGTAGTCAGGTGCTGCTGAGCTCTGGGGCCTCCTGGTGGCTACTTCAGGGCGGTATGTCTGAGCACGTGGCGTGGCTCATCTCATGTTCTGCAAGGGGCTCAGTGGACAGCTCCCTGGGCCTCCCTGGAGTTGTCAAAAGGGGCAACAGAGCTGTTCCAGCTGCCCATGGGCCCCGTCGCCAGAGGACACGGAGGCTGTGCCTCTGTCATTTGGGGAAAATTTTCCCCTCCCTGGATGGAGTCAGGAGGATAGGCTAGGAGCAGAGGCAGGAGGAAGGGGCCCCAAGAGGCCTGGAACCTCAGGGTTGCTGGCACTGGCTGAGAGTCAGGAGGGAGGTGGCTGGAACCTGGTAGGGCCCTGTGGCTGGCGGGGCATTGCCAGGCCCCGTGAGGCATACAGGGGTACAGTAGTAGCCAACAGTTACCTGCATAGCTATGTGGGGGTGGATGCTGGGCCCTTCCTGTGAAGCATCTGGCATGTGGTCACTGCTACCCCATGTGCAACTGCTGCAGCCAAGCTCCTGACGGGCTGCTGATGTGGCTAAGACCCTGCTGGTATGCGATGGGGCTGGGGTCCAGCAGACCCTGGAGACAGTAGCCCCATCCTACTGATGAAGTTCTAGAACATAAGTGAGGTTCGGTGGGGTGAGGTCTGGAGCCGATGACCAAGAAAGAATTCTTGAGGCATCTTTGGTGCAGAATAGTGGTTTATTAAAGCACGGAGACAGGACCCGTGGGCAGGAAGAGCTGCTGCCCCGGGGTTGTGAGGGGTGGCAGATTGTGTACCATGGAGTTGGGGGCAGGTAAGGAGAAGGAAGGTTTTGATAGAACTATCATATGCTAAAGAGGACCTACAAGATACCAGAGACCTTGAGGCCTTGCCATTGCCAAGGTCGTTTTGCCCTCTAGCAAGGTATTAACATTAAGATGGGTGGGAGAGAGGTGCCTCGGTGGCTCAGTGGGTTGAAGCCTCTGCCTTCAGCTCCGGTGGTAATCCCATGGTTCTAGGATCAATCCCCGAATGGGGCTCTCTGCTCAGCAGGGAGCCTGCTTCCTCCTCTCTCTCTGCCTGCTTCTCTGCCTACTTGTGATCTCCATCTGTCAAATAAATAAATAAAAATTTTTTTTAAAGTAAATTAAAAAAAAAAAAAGATGGGTGGGAGATTCCCAAAGAATGTCACATATGTCCCATCCAGGAGTGGGGGTGGGGGAAAGTTGGAGGGTGTCAGCTTTTGCTTTGTCCTCAGTCAGCTTTCTGTTTCCTCATCACTACCAAGTGGGGACTGGTTTGGGGATACTGTTGACAGTCTTGATGCATAAGGCAGATCACAGCAGGTGGGAGAGTGGTGATGCCATAGCAGCAAAGGGTGGCCAGGATGGGGAGGTCCTGGTGGGATGTCCTCACCTTGGATGCCCCAGGGCCCATGTGCATTTCCCAGAGCAGGGTGTACAGAGTGGCTGGTGGATTCAGGCATTGGGTGGGAACAGGGCAGGGCAGCCAGGGTGGTCTGTGCTCCCTCTCACACTTGACAAGTATGGCCTGGGAACTGCAGGGGTTTTGTGAATTTGTCCTTCAGTGAAGTGAGCATCCATCATCCTGCCCTCCTGCCCTCCTGCCCTCCCCTTGTGCACCCCTGCTGCCGATGCCCCAGAGGTCAGTGAAGGTGGTCAGCTTCCACCCCGGGAGGTGGTCAGTACGCCGCGGAGGGCCCATGACCAGACACATGGCCTGAGCCAACCTCCTTCCACAAAAGCCCCAGGACCACTGTGCCTGGAGTGTCCATTGCATGTGACCAGCTCAGCCCCATTCCTGCTGCGCGGATCGACACACTAATGCGGAGGCCACAGTGGCCATGGGAGGAGGTGGGTGCTGGCATGGACACTTGCTGCTCTGGGCCCTCTCATTCTCACCATGGACAGCTCCCAGAGGGGAACTTCCGTGCCTTTCTTGCCCTCCCTGCGCTGGGACCATCCTTACTTGTCATTCTCTGTGCATCTGACCTGGTCTGGGAGACCAGTAGCCCAGCAGGACTCAGTGCTCAGCAACCATTCAAGTGGCTGGGTGATGAGGGCCCTGTGCTCTGAGTGAACACCTGCATGGGCAGGCAGCTCCCGCAGGTGGGTTTGGGCCCCTTGGTGCCTGAACAGCTCTCCTGCCTCCTGGGGCCACAGGGTCAGAGCCTGCCTCCCTAGACACAGCCCTCAAGGACAGGTGGTGGCCAGGGCAACTGAGGGAGTTGGCCGTCAACAAGCAACCCCAATGGTAGGTGCCAGAAAGAAGTCAGGGTCAAGAAGAAGAGCTCCTCATAGCCGTCATGGCCAGTCCCTGACCAAGCACAGCAGGAGTTGGTGTCTAATCTATGGGTCTTCACGCTTTCTAGCTTTTTGCCTATAAAAATTTCTGAAGTCTTAGCTAGATAGCTTAAGAAATGAGCCAGGGGCTGTGGGGAGGAAGAACAGGAGCAGAATGTGAAGCCACCTGGGACCAGGTTGGGTGCAGCCTTTGGGACTCCCTGGCTGCCCCACCCAGCCCTTTCTTTGCAAAGATTCAACCTGGAGGCTTAGGTCCCCATGTGGCATTCTCTGCACCTGTAGGCGGGAAGGTGGCTCACAAGCCAGGAAAAGTCCTTCTCTAGTTTGCAGAGAAGGCAGTTTCAAGGAAGATTTACTATGGTATTTACAAGTGGGAACATTTTCAGCTCCCAGCCATTTGAACTATTTTTAAATGCACACTCAGCACACAGAAGTAGGCAAATGGGATCTTTGGTGCTTTGTTCAGAAGCCTCTGTTGCCCTGAGGCATCCCACTGTGTCTGGAGGTGTACGGAGATGGGCTGTGGGGGTGGGGACTGGTGTTTGCAGGCCCAGTGAGGTCATTGCGGGGGGTGGGGGGGGGGTCCTCAGATCCTAGCTGTGAGGCCCCTGGGAGGCTGGAGCCCTGACTAACTCCTGTCCTGGCCCTGTGCTGCGGATGGTGATGAAGTCTTAGAATATAAGTGAGGTTTGGTGGGGTGCGGTCTGGAGCCCATGATCAAGAAAGAGTTCTTGAGACATCTTTGGTGCAAAATGGTGGTTTATTAAAGCACGGGACAGGACCCGTGGGTAGGAAGAGCTGCTGCCCTGGGGTTGTGAGGGGTGGCAGGTTATGTACCATGGGGTGGGGGCAGGAAAAGGGAGGTTTCAACAGAACTTTCATATGCTAAAGAGGACCTACAAGATACCTGAGACCTTTAGGCTTTGCGGTTGTCAAGGTCATTTTTCCCTCTAGCAAGGTATTAACATTAAGATAGGTGTGAGATTCCTAAAGAATGTCACATATGTCCCACCCAGGAGTGGGGGTGAGAGAAGGTTAGAGGGTGTCAGCTTTTGCTTTGTCCTTAGCCAGCCTTCTATTCCCTCATCAATGGGACCTTGGAGATCATCAGGCAGTGAGAGATTTGGCACCCCGTGGCTCCCATCTTCTCTTTCCTCCTGTCCACAGCACAGAGAAGGGAGATGTCATTTGCTACTATGGAAACCGGGGGGAGCCTGAGCCAGTCGTCCTGGCACCAGGTAAGCCTACTCTGGCGGGTGGTGACAAGGTGGGGGTTGCTTCTGTGGGGATACTTCTGTACTTTTGAGAGCCCGGGGCCCGGTCACATTTCTCTCCTGGGATTATGCTCCTTGGCCTTTGGTGTGCCTTATGCCCCCATAGTGGCCCATGGCCTACACTTGGTCCACATGTCAGGCTACCCACAGCAGGGCCACCTTCCTCTAGCCAGGAGCCGGTGACTGCCCAGAGAGAACTGAAAACTGCAACTGTGTTTACAAAAGGACACAGAGGTTCCTTCTAACCCCAGTTCTGTGCATTGGCCCAGAGGCCTTTGTGGAAATATCTGGAAACCACCCCTGTGATGCCCTCTCGCAGTTCTCAGTACTTGAGATTCTGTGAACCAGAGATGCTTGTTTTCTGCTAATGGGAGGAAGGAAGGGACACAGGGGGAAGGGGGAAGGGGGAAGGGAGGGAGTGAGTTTGTTTCAAGTATGTCAGGTTGTTTCCCTGAGCTTGACCCTGCCTGATCATGTCACTCTTTAAAATTACAGCTTTATTGAGATGTAATTCAGATATCATACAATGTACTCACATACACTGTATCATTCAGTAGGTTTTAGTCTATCTGCAAAGGTGTACAACTATCACTGATATGGAACTCTGTGACATTTTCATCACCCCAAAAAGAAACCCCTGTCCCCATTAGCAGTCACCCCCCCACTCCCCTCCACCCCTCAGCCCCAGACAGCCACTAACGTACTTTCTGTCTCTGTATTTGCCTATTCTGAACATTTCATACAAGAGTAATCATCCAATATATGGCCTTTTGTGATTTCTTTTTCCTTCCTTCCTTTCATCTTTTTAATTAACATATAATGTATTATTTATTTCAGGGATACAGATCTGTGATTCATCAGTCTTACAGAATTCACAGTGCTCACCATAACACATACCCTCCCAATGTCCATCCCCCAGCCACCCCATTCCTCTCACCTCCCTCCCCTCCAGCAACCCTCAGTTTGTTTCCTGAGATTAAGAGTCTCTTATGATTTCTCTCCCTCTCTGGTTTCATCTTGTTTCATTTTTCCCTCCCTTCCCATATGATCCTCTGTCTTATTTCTCAAATTTCTCATAATCAGTGAGATCATATGATAATTGTCTTTCTCTGATTGGCTTATTTTGCTCAGCATAATACCCTCTGGTTCTATCCATGTCATTGCAAATGGCAAGATCTCGTTTCTTTTGATGGCTGCATAGTATTCCATTGTGTATATATACCACATTTCCTTTATCCATCCAACTGTTGTTGGACATCTAGGCTTTTTCCATAGTTTGGCTATTGTGGATATTGCTGCTATAAATATTGGGGTGCAGGTACCCCTTTGGACCACTACATGTTTATCTTTGGGGTAAATACTCAGTAGTTCAATTGCTGGGTTGTAGGGTGGCTCTATTTTCAACTTTTTGAGGAACTTCTATGCTGTTCTCCAAAGTGGTTGCTTTCCCACCAACAGTGTAGGAGTGTTCCCCTTTCTCTGCACCCTCACCCACACCTGTCATTTCCTGACTGATTAATTTTAGCCATTCTGATTGATGTGAGGTGGTGTCTCACTGTGGCTTTGATTTGTATTTGACTGACTTCTTTCTTAACATGTTTTCAAGGTCTCTCTGTGTTGTAGCATGAATTAGGGTTTCATTCCTTTTTACAGCTGAATAATATTCCATTGTCCACATAGTCTACATTTCATTTCCCCATTCATCTGGTTGATGGACCCTTGGGTTGTTTTCAGCTTTCGGCCATCATGGATGATGCTGCTTTAAACATTTGTTCTAAGTTTTTGCAGAGACTTGTGTTTTCCTCTTTTTTATGCGTATACTTAGGAGTGGCAGTGCTGAATGGTAAGGTGACAGTTTAACCTCTTTGGGGAACTGCCAAACTGTTTTCCAAAGGAGCTGTACCATTTACATTCCCACCAGCAGTATATGAGGTTCCAATTTTTCCACATCCTCACCAGCAGTTATTATTGTTTTTTTAAAAGATTGTTAAAATTTAAAAAATAATAATAATCTCTATACCCAGTGTGGGTCTCAAACTCAAGACCCCGATATCAAGGGTCTCATGCTCCCACTGACAGAGACAGCCAGGCACCCCTGTCTGTTCTTTTGATTACAGCCATTCTAGTGGGTGTGAAGTAATGTCTCCTGGTGATTTTGATTTGCCTTTCTCTGATGGCAAATGATGTTGAGCATCTTTTCATGTGCTTATGGGTCATTTGTATGTCTTCTTTGAAGAAATGCCTGTTCAGACCCTTTGACCATTTTTAAATTGGGTTGCTTGTATTTTAATTTTTGAGTTGTAGTTCCTTTTCTCTCTTTGAGGTTTTATTTTTTAATTTTTTAAAGATTTTATTTACTTAGGGATGCCCGGTCATCAGTCAGTTAAGCGTCTGCCTTCAGCTCAGGTCATGATCAGAGTTCTGGGATCGAGTTCTGCATTGGGCCCCTTGCTCAGCAGGAGCAGGGGGACTGCTTCTCCCTTTCCCTCTGCTGTTCCCCCTGTTCATACTCTCTCTCTCTTACTCTGTCAAATCAATAACATCTCAAAAAGAAAAATATTTTATTTATTTATTTGAGAGGGAGCACGAGTAGGGGGAAGGGGCAGAGGGAGAAGCAGACTTCCTGCTCAGCAGGAAGCCTGATGTGAGATTTGATCCCAGGACAGTGAGATCATGATTTGAGCTAAGGGCAGACACCCAGGTGCCCCTAAAATTTTATTTATTTATTTATTTATTTAATTTTATTTTAAAAAATATTTTATTTATTTATTTGACAGACAGAGATCACAAGCAGGCAGAGAGAGAGGGGGAAGCAGACTCCCCGCTGAGCAGAGAGCCCGATGTGGGGCTTGATCCCAGGACCCTGGGATCATGACCCGAGCCGAAGGCAGAGGCTTAATCCACTGAGCCACCCAGGCGCCCCCCTAAAATTTTATTTTTAAGTAATCTCTGTGCCCAACTTGGGGTTGGAACTTAACAACCCTAAAATCAAGAGTCACGTGCTCTTTCAGCTGAGCCATCCAGGTGCCCCAAGTTGTAGTTCTTTATATGTTCTAGCTACCAGTCTTGTATCAGATGTATGATTTGCAAAAATTTTCTCCCCTTCTGTGGGTTTTCTTTTCACTTCTTTGTTGATGTCTTTTGAGGCACATCATTTAAAATTTTGGTGAAGTCCACTTTTTTCTTCTGTTGCTTGTGCTTTTGGTGTCATGTTTAAGAAATCATTGCCTAATCTAAGGTTGGTAGCTTTTCTCCTTTGTATTCTTATAAAGATTTGTAGTTTTAGCCTTTATGTTTAGATCTATAGGACATTTTGAATTGATTTTATGTATGGTGTGAGGTAGGGATTCCACTTCATTATCGTCATGTGGCTACCCCAGTGCCCAGCACCACTATTGAGTAGTCTTCCCTGTTTCTCTTGATGGATAAAGCACAATGATACCCCGGCTTGATGGCCCAGCAGAGCCAAGGCTATCTTCCTTGGAAGTGGCTGCAGTCACCTCAGACTCAGTCAAGATCCTCACCCTGTGAGGAGCAGCAGCAGAGAGTGGTGGCTTCCTGTCCAGTACATCCTTCAAGGTGCATGACTCCAAGTTCACCTGCTACTGCTGCCTGAGGCTCCAGGGCCTCTCCACTTCAAGGCCATGCCTCTCCTTTTTTTGATGTGAGAAACTCTTCTCTTTTTTATCACACATTCTTTTAACTCCCTGAAAACATGTTCTGAGAAAGTTGTGCTGAGACCCTGTGGTTCCCCAGGTCAGGGTCCTGGCCAGAATAGAGTAGAGGTGGGTCCTGCCTCCTCCCACTGAGTTGAGGCCATTCTGATGTTGGCAGACTCCCTAACCACTGACTGATATCCAGCAGGTACCCCTCTGGCCTCAGGCTGCTATTCTCCCACCCTTGACCTTCTCAGGGAGATTGACACCTTGCAGCTTTTTCCTAGCTTAGAGAAGGGAGTGAGATGGGGAGGTGGTTCCTTCTTGAGGTTCCCCTTTTTTTTGCCTCATGGAATTCAGGTCATCAATTTCCTGTCATTCTGTCCATCAAGCCTGCTTGGTGCTTGGCGCTTGTGCCTCAGGTCTCCTGTGAGTGCCCCGCTATGCTGAGTTCTCCACCCCTTGCCACCCAGATGGGTTAGGAATGTGCATGGAGAAGATGCTGAAGTGTGGGGTAGTCTGGGCTCTGTGTTTCTGGCCATACTCCTAGTCCCTTGCCCAGTGCTGGGTGGGTGGGTAATCTCTGAATTACTGACATTTACCCTGAATTCCCACAATGGGGCCTCTGCCCTGGCTCGGCTGTCCCCTTCCCTGCAGGAACGTATGGACTAAGCAATGCGCTGCTGGAGACGCCCTGGAGGAAGCTGTGCTTTGGAAAGCAGCTCTTCCTGGAGGCCGTGGAGCGGAGCCAGGCACTCCCTAAGGATGTCCTCATTGCCCAGCTCCTGCATGTGCTCAACAATGATGAGGCGTGAGTGGGAGGAGCCTGCTGGGATGAGCAGAGGGTCCCACTTATTCTCTAGTCCTGGGACATAGAGGCAGGCAGGCTGCCCTGGGAGGCTTGTGGAGGTGACCGGGAACAGCTCCTCAGCCTGGGGGAGCCTGATAGACATACTGTTCTTTGCTCCTTTCCTAACTGCTCCCCTCCTGGGTCAGTATACTTGGAAGCTCAATGCTCTCAGAAGCTCAATGTGGGCCTTTGTGGGGCAGAGAGTAGCTGGAGGTTCCCCATGTCTGCACACAACTGGTGGGAGATTCTAGAAAGCTCCAGGTGCTCAGCAAACCATAGAAGCAAGCAGCCAGTCCGGGGGTTAACTGTCCTTCCCACATGTTGTCCTAACAGTGCTGTGGCACAGACATACCTGTCCCAGGAATCGCCTGGGGGAAAGGAGCTCCTGACCCAACTTCCCTAAGGCACCTCCATGGCCTCTGCACACAGTACCTGCCTCGGGGACTCCCCCCCGCCACACCCCCCTGCCACATGTCATGGCCATCCCACCTGGGAGTCAGAGGTGCTGGCTGTGCTACCTTTCTCCCATGCTGCAATGTTGCCCATACTCAGGCCAGGTCCCTATCTGCCTAGATGACCCCACAGCCCCTCAGAGAGCCCCAATGGGCTGCTTCCTGCTCCTCCCTACTGGAACCCTTCCCTGTCCCTTGCTTGCTCTCCATCTCCTTTTGGAACCATGATCCCTTTGGAACCACTAACCACGGGACCTTCAGCCTCAGCATAGCCACTCCTCAGGGAAGCCCTAATTGGGCTGGTCCAGCATCCCATGCTCAACTGTATGTAAGTCATATGGCCCTCGGTCCCTATCTGTCACTCCCGCTGGCCTGAAATGGGGTCCTGGCCGCTTTGACAGCTGTGGTCCCAGCGCCAGCTTCAGTGACTGGCAAGCTGCAGGGCTCAAGTGGGCTCCTGTCATGTGGAGAGATGCCCACAGGGTACCTCTTGGGGCAGGCAGGGAGTGTGTGTAGCTGGGGACCCCTCAGCCAGGTCCCTGCCCCACAGCGCCCTAACCGCTCAGACCTCACCAAGACAGGTAGGTGAGTTTGCTCTGAGAGATGACTTCTGTCCTTCCTGGGGGCGGGGGGTTTGGAGGGGTGTTGCCTGCACAGATCTGACCAGATGGACCACCTCCCCCCACCCCAGCATTTGCAGATTCAGCAGAGCCTTCCCCAGTGCTGAGCTCATAGGCACTCCTGTCCCTGGGTCCTGGGAAAGCTCCTGGGGGCCCCGGTAGGGAGAGCTGGCCTGGCAGTCCTTGTCTGGCAGCCTGGGCCCAGTGACAGAGCCCTAAATAAAAGACTGGACTGAGATTTGAGGCCTTCAGCAGAAAAGTGCCCAGAAAACCCTTGTGGCTCCCAAACCACCTTGTGAGGCTGTTAAGCTCCTTGGGCACTGCAGGCCTTGAGGATGGGAGGTGGGGCTGTGGTGGGTTGGAGGGGGTGGCAGTGACCCCTCCTCCTGTCCTTCCAGGCAGCTGCCAGACCCGGCCATTGAGGACCAGGGCAGGGAATACGTGCAGCCCTTTCTGAGCAAGTACGCGGCTGTGTGTGTACGCTGCCCGGGCTATGGCACCAGGTATGAGGGGCTGCTGGGTGCCTTAAGTCCTGTCCCATGAGGAGCCCTGCCTTCCCTGAACTTTCTGGATCCCAGAGCCAGCCATGAGGGGGCTGGGATGGCTGTGGGCACCCTCAGGTTGCCAGATCCCTGTGGGGCCAGATTTCTCACTGCCTGGCTCTTCCCCTCACTTCACCCTGCGTCCTTGGGTCTGTTACATTCTGTGTGTGACCAGGGCAGAATTAGGTCATTTCAGCCTGGGGACATCACCCAAGAAAAGGGCAACTTCTGGTCTCAGCCATAAGCGGGGAGGGAATGCCTGGGAAGGAGAAACTGTTGGTATGGGTGTCTGCTGCCCAGTAAGTTCCTTCTGTGTCTCTCTCCCTCCCGGGCAGAGGAAGATTGGCTCTGTGTGCCTGGGAGGCCCAGCCCATCCCCGTGATTCTGTCTGGGGCAGCCTACCTGCTGTACTTGGAGGTGGGTGGGCTGCTGGACCAGCCAGGATGCCCTAGGAGTGCTGTTGTACACCTGGCCTACCTGGCCTGGAGACAGACTGTGGCCTTGGGCAAAGCAACATCTTCCTGGATTCAGCTTGAACCAGGCCCCGTGGGTACCAGCCTTGTGCCAGCCTGGTGACCAGCAGTGCGGACTGTGATGGATAGGCCAAGCTCTTGGGGGCCTGTAGCCACTAAAGACTCAGGGATGGGATGCTTGGGTGGTGACAAGTGCTGAGAGATGCCACGATGACATCACATGTACTCTGGGTACATGGTGAGGTCAACATGTAATGCTTGGTTTTCGAGTTCAGGTTGGCCCAAGTCTTCTATCCTCCAGCAGATGACAGCTTCAAGCCCTCTAGCTGGGGGATGGGATGATAGGCAGGGCCAGGGTGGTGTCAGCGCCCAGCACTGGTCCTCCAAGGGCCCAAGGGTCATATGCCTGAATGGTGGCCTTTCTATTCTCAGGCTTTTTCCTTGGCAGGTGACAGGACATCTGTTCTCTCAGGCTTCTCCAGCACAGACTTGTTTTCTCGACTCAATTACATGCTCGTGTGTACCCACGTGCATGAGGCAGAGTGTCAGGTCTGCTCCCTGGCCAGGTGTGTGGCTGCTGGGTCCAATCCCAACTGGGACCCCCAGTCTTCAGCATGTGTGTGCCTACCCTGGGTGTCAGCCTGCACTAGGGCTGCTTGGGGACCTGGTGCCTGCCCTCTCTCAGGGGGAGGCAGGTGATAACAAACTGAGGACTGTCCTTGGGGACAGCTGGCAGGAGGAGAGAAGGTGTGCTGAGCATTTGGGATGGGTAGTGGGAGAGGAAAACAGGAGAGGGTTCCTGGTGACAGAGGCCTCATTTGGGGCTCTACCAGGCAGGCAGAGGGCTGAACATGGGCCCCCTGCTCTCTTTCAGAACCAACACCATCATCCTTGTGGACGCAGAGGGGCACGTGACCTTCACAGAGCGTAGCATGCTGGACAAGGACCCCTCCTGCTGGGAGACCAGCACCCACGAGTTCAAGCTGCAGAGCTAACCCCTCTCCGTGGGTGTGGCCATTGGGCTCCTGGAAGGCCCTGCCTCGAGGACCAGTATGGATAGGAGCCTCCTGGAGACACACGCATTGCCTGTGACTTGGGCAGGACCAGGGCCTTCTGGTGTTTCTATGACCTGTCCGTGTCCGCGTGTCCAGCTCAGGGTCTGCCCTTATGCCAGTGGGAGCGACAAGAGTCCCGCAGCCAGGCTTGGGGCAGGCCCAGGTGTGCTGTGCGTGTGTGAAGGCACCTGGGCCTGCCCCCTGTCCAAGCACAGAGGCACACACTCAAGGCACATGCTTCCATGAACACCTGTAGGTACATGGGCACACGTACACACATGTACAGTTAACAGATGGGCGCACGCATGCTCAAACGCACACACCGATCCTAGCGTACACACATATGCATGCCAGACAGACAGAGATGTGCCTCTCACATCCGTAGGCGCTGCTGGCCAGTGGGTCTTTGCTTTGATCAAAACAACAGGGTGTAGACTTGTGTTTAAAAGTGGCTCCATCTCTCCTGGGCGTGATCTACTTTTGGACAGTTAGACTTGCTCTTGGAGAGGGGACTAAAGGATGACAAGAACCCCAGAAAAACCCACTGTTATAACAGAAGCACAGGCTGGTTGGTGGTCTTTTGTGCCCTGGGGGAGTAGTCTCCTGTGTGCATCGGGTAGTCTTGTCGGGGGAGGAGGGTGGTCCTGCCTGAAGCACCAGGGTCCTGTGTATGCTGGGGCACCTTGGTAGGCTCTCAGGCACCTACCTGCCCACTGGGGGTCATGGGTCTTGGGAAGGCCTTCTCAATGAGGGGACACAACCAACGCTTGCTGTTTCCCTTCTCCTTGGGGAGTCAGACTTCATAGGAATCTGTACTTGAACGTGAGACCGTGATAATAAAATTCTGAGGCTGTGGTGAGTCAGTGCATTTCAGGTTCTTGTATGATGGGGGACAACTGTGCAAAGGATCAGTAGGGCTGCTCTCCTGGTCTACAGGAGCTCCCAAGGCACATTCACCAGAACAAGCCTCTTCCCACTTTCTTCTTTTGCTCATGGGTCCCCGAGCACCATGATGGAAACCTGAGGGGCCATTGGCCTGTCCATCCGTCTGTCCTTGGGCAGAGGCTGGGGTTTGAGAGAGCCTGTATGCATGGGACATGGTGGGTGCCAGTTACAGGGCCTCCTGAGCTTACCTGAGGGGCCAGGGACTCATCTGGGTAAAATGGGGACCACCCCATGGCGTGGTGTGGTCAGGCCTGCACTTGGGGTAGACTCTAGAGGCCAGGGGATGGTAGGAATGGATGGGTTTTGGGGCAAGGGGGCAAGTGGAGTCTGTCTCAACACCAAGACCCTGGTTTGTGGCAAGCAGTCAGGAATTCCTGTCCCTAGCCCAGATTGAGCATCAAGGGGTTCCATGTGTGTCCAGTGCTGAGACCCAGGCTTCCTTCAGCCTTTGCAGCTGGCCCTCCAACTTGGCCTTCACAGAGCCAATGAGAGCTTGGGGTGGGGTGTGGACCTGTACCCAGCCCCACTTGCCTTTTCAACCCTTCCCTCTTTTCACCCTGAGCACCCCTTAGGGGCCTGATGCCCTCCTTGGCTCATTTTGAACTCAGAGAAAAAGTGTTTGAGCATGGTCAGGTTTGAATGGGCCCCTCAGTGGTGGCATAGCCCACACCCCCAGGCCCAGGGGCAAACACTTGTTGGCTGAGGCACACCAAGCCAGGCTGTCAGCCCGGGCACTGCCGATGGCCTTCGTCTGCCTCGGGACCCCATGCTGGCACCTACCCTGGCCGGCATGTCTGCCCTCATGGGGCACCACTGGGCAGGTGCAAAGCCATCTGATGTTTTTCTCTACTCCAGGGACAGGGCCTGTACAGGGATACCCCAGCCCTCAACTACCTTGGGCTCCCCAAGTGCCTGAGCCCCCTGAAGAAGGGGCAGCCCAAGATGTAATTCTATTGTTATGCGTTGAGTTGTGTGGCCCCCCCCCCCCAATCTGTTGGCATCCTAGCCCCTGTATCTCAAAATGTGACCTTAGGGTCTTTACAGAAGTAATCAAGATAAAATGAAGTCAATAGAGTGGGCCCTAATCAAGTATGACTGATGTCCTTATAAAAAAGGGAAAATTTGGACATGGGGACAGACATGCAGGCAGGCAGAATGCCCTATAAGGACTGGAGCTATGCTCTCCCATGCCAAGAAGCTACCAGAAGCTGAGAGATACTGGGAATGGATCCTTTCCTGGTCCCTTTAGAGGAAGCGTGGCTCTGCCAACACTTTGATCTCAAACTTCTGGCCTCCAGAACTGTGAGACAATAAATTTCTGTGGTTTAAATTTCTGTGCCACTCATTTGTGGCACTCTGTTATGGCAGCTCTAACTAATACATTTGTGACCTTCATTTTACAGATGAGGAAATTGAGGCTTGAGGAGCTATTATAACAGTGTCTCAGTCCCTGGGGACATAGGGAGGCAGAGCCATGGGGCCAGTAAAGAGCAGGATGAGGATAAGGCATGTCTTGGGGTTTCTTCCCCTTGTAAGCTCATGGTCCTCCTATGTTGGTTTCACCTGCTGCCCTGCACCACCCCCCCAATCATGTCATTTATCTTGCCTCTGCCACTGCCCTTGGTTGTGCTTTCTGCACAGCTTCTGCCCCAGGGCCTTGGCACTTGCTGTCCCTTCTGGTTGAAGAACTCTTTCCCCCAAATACCCAAGCCACACTCTCCCTCACATCCTGCAGCTCTTTGGTAAAGTCTTGGGGACGCATCCCATCTGAAGCTGCAGTCAACCCTGCCTTGGTCCCTGCTCTATTTTCTATAGCAGTTAGCATGGTAATATGCTATGTGTTTTGCTTGTTTCATGTATGTCTCCTTGTCAGAACAAGAGCTTTAGGAAAGCAA
>RCUC01138278.1:0-13342 GCA_003697995.1 Taxidea taxus jeffersonii | reverse complement strand
AGTTAAGATATAAATTCTGCCTCTGCAACACAGAAGACAACAATACATATTAAGAGAGAGAGAAACCATAAGGAAGCTGATTAACTATCAAATTAGTGATCCTCACACTGCTGCTACCGGATTCAAGATAAGGGTAGATCACCAGGATCCAACCTTGAGCCTTGAACTGTCCTTGCATAGTGGGTAGGACTAATATAAATTGAGAAAAAGAAGAAAATAGCACAGAGACAATACAAATGGTATATATGGAGGGAGAGGAATGAACTACTTTCACTGTAAGCAAAGGTTTATGAAAGATGTTGATGAATTTGGAGTGGTGTGTGTGGTGGATTGTTGATGAGCTCATCCTGGAAGATATTTCCTCTTATCAGCTTTTCTAGCCAGCTGGGAACATGCCAGGATGGCCTGCACACAGGCAACAACGAGGGCCATAGATCAACCATCTAGCCTCGGCTTCCTGGCTAGACTAGATTAGACTTCCTGACCTACTCCTCTACCTTCTGCTTGTCTTTCTCTGATTGACATGGACTTTCCAGATTTGGTGTTTGTACCCTTTGGAAGAAGAGTGCTCAGATAGCCTACTGACTTGATCTTGGAGACAGCTGATGTTCCTTGGGCTACAGTACAAACCCTGATCACTCCTGGAAAAGGCATCAGGGGCCAGTTGCCCCTGGTGCATATTGACAGAAGAGGGCCTTGAATGGCCCTCCATAATCTGATATAAAGGAACAAGAGAATAATTTCATTTTCGACAGGCTGTCTCTGATGCACAACTTTGTTTGTGTTACTCAGGAACATGCTGGGACAATGAGCCAAATGGTGTAAGGAGTTCAGACTCTTTACCAACAGGCAAATAAATGATAGAGATGCCATATTTTTTAGGTTATTGAAATATGAAGGTGAGCCATAAATTAAGTGCTGTGAACTTATCATCATAAAAAAAGTATTTAAGGTTTTTAGTTTAACTTAGTAAAGTTACATGGTAACTGTTATGTGAAGCACATATAAAACACATCCACTTCTAGAAGTTGAATTTCACTCCATCTCTGATGATTCAGTTTTTTGGAGTTCTTGAGGTTTTGGGGTATTTTCTTTTGTTTTGTTTTGCTGGTATCTTTGTATTTTCAATCAAGAATTAATTTCTATGCCAGGTTAATCAGTAATCTTTCTATGGTTGGACTCAGTCTAAGCCAGTACTGTTGGAGTCCGGTTCTTTGAAGGAGCAATGATAAATTTACCCTAAATCCATTTGGAATAGTCCTGGATTATAGCATATACCGCTTGCTGTTACAATTTCTTTATATTTTTATCAGAGTGGCTGGTTCACTGCTACATACATTTGCATGAATGACTCAGTGAGTATTTTCTGATTCAATGTGCAGAACACTAAGTTATTACAACATAGAAAAGGAAAAAGACCTTTTTTGGGGGAACTTAAAGTATAAAAAACACTCTGTTCTCAATAGTATCCATTAAAAATGACTCACACTCCACAAAAATGAACTCAAAATGGATCATAGACCTAAATGAAGTGCTAAAATTGTAAAACTCTTGGGAAAAACATAGGACTAGATCTTTATAAACTTGGGTGAAGTAATAGTTTCTTAGATACAATACCAAACAAACACACACAGCAGAAATAGATAAATTGGACTACTTTCAAATTTAAAACTTCTGTGCTACAAACAGTGCCATCAAGGAAGTGCAAAGACAATGCACAGAATAGAAGAAAATATTTTATTTGAAAATTCTATACAGAGAGTCCCCACCTTTTGATGGTTTGATTCATAATTTTTTTAATTTACCATGGTGTGAAAGCAGTGCTCATTCAGTAGAAACTGTACTTTGAATTTTGGATGTGGATCTGTTCCCAGGCTAGCAATATATGATGCTGGGCAGCGGACCCAAGCCTCAGCCCTGCCAGCCTCACGATCATGAAGCTCAACAGCTGATATGCTTACAACTGTTCTGCACCCACACAACCATTGTGTTTTTCACTTCCAGTGCAGTGTTCAATAAGTTACATAAGATAAGATATTCAACACTTGATTATAAAAGAGGCTTTGTGTTAGATGATTTTGCCCACCTGTCGGCTAATGTAAATATTCTGAGCACGCTTAAGGTCAGCTAGGCAAAGCTATGATGTTCAGTAGGTTAGGCATATTAAATGCATTTTTTACTCAGGATATTTTCACCTTATGATAATTTTATTAAAACGTAACATCTGTGTTTGTTAAGGGACTTACATTCAGAATATTTAAAGAAGTCTTAGGACAACAACATAATAATACACATAAAAGACATATAATCCATTTTAATACTAGGGAGAGGCTCTGAGTAAACTTTTCTCCAAAGAAGATATAGAAATGACCAATTAGCACATGAAAACTGCTCAGCAGCATTAGACAAACGGGAAATGCAAATCAAAACCACAGTGAGAACTTCATGCTGACTAGGAGGGCTATACTTAAAATGACAGACACACGTATTGATGAGGACATGGAGAAATTGGAAACTTCATACACTGCCAGTGGAATGTAAAATCCCACCACAGATTTGGAAAAACAGTTCAGCAGTTTCTCAAAAAGTTAGTTATACAACCCAGCAGTTACATTCCTGGGAATCCTAAGAGAAATGAAAACCCATTCCATGCAAAATCTTTTACACATATATTCATAGCAGCATAATTAATAATAGCTGAAAAGTGGAAGCAACCCAAATGTTCATCAGCTAATGAATGGTTAATCAAAATATGGTGTTTCAATACAATGAAATATTCAGCAATAAAAAGAAACAAAGTGCTGATAGATATTACAACATGGATGAACTTTGAAAACATTATCTTAAGTGAAAGAAGCCAGACACAAAAGGCCACATTTTTTAAAAAAAATTTTATTTAAATTGCCCATAGTTAGCATGAAGTACAATATTGGTTTCTGGAGTAGAATTCAGTGATTCATCACATAAATACAACACCCAGTGCTCATCACAAGCACCCTCTTTGATACCCATCACCCATCCAGCCTGTCCCCTACCCACCTCCCTCCATCAACCCTCAGTTTGTTCTCTATCATTAAGAGTCTCCTATGGTTTGTTTCCCTCTCTCCTTTTTTTCCCTCTCTCCCATATGTTCACCTGAGTGAGATAATACGGTATTTGTCTTTCTCTGACTGACTTATTTCACTTAGCATAGTACACTCTAGCTCCATCCATGTCATTGCAAATGGCAAGATTTCTTTCTTTTTAACAGCTGAGTAATATTCATATATGTATATGTATATGTATGTATATGTATCTATATATGTATATCCCATCTTCCTTATCTATTGGTCAGTTAAATGGACATTTGGGCTCTCTCCGTAGTTTGGCTATTGTTGATAATGCTGGTGTAAATATCAGGGTGCATGTACCCCTTAGAATCTGTATTTTTTGTATCCTTTGGGTAAATATCTTGTAGTGCATATGCTGGATTGTAGGGTAGTTCTATTTTTAACTTTTTGAGGAACTTCCATACAGTTTTCCAGAGTAGCTGAACCAATTTGCATTCCCACCAACAGTGTAAGAGGTTTCCTCTTTCTCCACATCCTCACCAACATCTGTTGTTTCTTGCATTGTTAATTTTAGCCATTCTGACAAGTGTGAGGTGGTATCTCATTGTGGTTTGCATTTCCCTGATGATGAGTGACACTGACCATCTTTTCATGTGTCTGTTAGCCATCTGGATGTCTTTGGAAAAGTGTCTATTCATGTCTTCTGCTCATTTCTTAACTGGATTATTGGTTTTTTAGGTGTCAAGTTTGGTAAGTTCTTTATAGATTTTGGATACTAACCCTTTATCAGATATGTCATTTGTGAATATCTTCTCCCATTCCATAGGCTGCCTTTTAGTTTCTCTGATTGTTTCCTTCAGTGTGCAGAAGCTTTTTAGCTTGATGAAATCCCAGTAGTTCGTTTTTGTTTTTTGTTTCCCATGCCTCCTGCAATGTGCTTAGTAAGAAGTTGTTATAACCAAGATTAAAGAGGTTTCTGCCTGTGTTCTCCTCTAGGATTTTGATGGTTTCCTGTCTCACATTTTGGTCTTTCAGCCATTTTGAATTTATTTTTGTGTATGGTATAAGGAAGTGGTCCAGTTTCATTCTTCTGCCTGTTGCTGACCAGTTTTCCCAACACCATGTGTTGAAGAGACTGTCTTTTTTCCATCTGATAGTCCTTCCTGCTTTGTTGAAGATTAATTAGTTTACCATGTAGATATGGATCCAATTCTGGATTCTCTGTTCTATTCCATTGATCATCTGTTTTTGTGCCAGCCACCATACTGTCTTGATGCCTACAGCTTTGTAATATAGCTTGAAATCTGGAATCGTGATCCCTCCAATTTTGTTTTTCTTTTTCAATATTCCTCTAGCTATCCGGGGTCTTTTGTGTTTCCATATAAATTTTAGAATTGTTCGTTCTAGCTCTGTAAAAATTCTGGTGGTAATTTGATAAGGATTGCATTAAATGTGTGTATTGCTTTGAGTAGTATAGACATTTTAGCAATGTTTGTTCTTCCAATTCATGAGAATGGAATGGTTTTCCATATCTTTGTGTCCCCTTTAATTTCTTTCCTAAGTGTTCTATAGTTTTCAGAGTACAGATTTTTTTTTTAGGGGATGGAAAAGGGGCAAAGGGAGAAAGAGAGAGAGAATCTTAAACAGGCTCCATGCACAGCATAGGGCTCGATCTCACAATCCTGAGTTCATGACCTGAGCCATAATCAAGAGTTGGACACTTAAGCAGCTGAGCACCCAGACACCCCACAGTATAGATCTTTAACTCTTTAGTTAGGTTTATTCCTAGGTATTTTATTGCTTTTAGTGCAATTGCAGATAAGGTCGATTCCTTGATTTCTTTTTCAGCTCCTTCATTATTGGTGTATACAAATGCAATAGATTTTTGCACATTGATTTTCTATCCTGCAACTCTGCTGAATTCATGTATTAGTTCTAACAATTTTTTGATGGAGTCTTTTGGGTTTCCTGCATAGAGTATCATGTCAAAAAGACAACATACTGTATGGCTTCATTTATATGAAATGCCCTAAATAAGCAAATTTATATGGAGAGAAAGTAGATTGGTCATTGCTTAGGGTGAGAGAGGAAAATGGTGAGTGACTGCTAATGACTATGGAGTTGTTGTTTTTTTTTTTTTAAGATTTTATTTATTTGACGGAGAGAAAGAGAGAGACCGTGAGAGAGGGAACATAGGCAGGGGAAGTGGGAGAGGGAGAAACAGGTCTCCTGCTAAGCAGGGAGCCCACACAGAGCTTAATCCTAGGATCCTGGGATCATGACCTGAACCAAAGGCAGACAGTAAATGACCAAGCTGCCCAGGTAACCCAAGTATGGAATTTCTTTTAGGAGAGAAGAAAATGTTCTAAAATCAAATTTTAGTAATGGTTGCACAACCTTATGGAAATACCAAAAACTATTGAATTATAAACTTTAAATGTTATATTAACTATATCTTAATAAAACTATTTTTTAAAAATATGGCATGCAGGGCCTGTGTTCAAGGTGCTGCTCTAACCACTAAGAAGATGAAAAGATGCATTAGAAGCAATCTGTGCTCTGACTGCAGTACCTTAAAGAAAGCATCTGGTGTGCCTGGGGATTATAAAGAAAAGGTAGTTGTAGCAGCAGAGGAAGTTTTATGGGAAGAGCATGATGATGTCTGGAGGATGAAGTCGGAGAAGTTATTGGGGATTGGACTGTGAAAGAACATAAAAACCACATTAAAGAATATAGACTATATCCTGCAGACAAGAGAAAGCCACTGAAAAGTTTTGCTAATTGAAAGGCTATGAAGAGAACTGGGTTTTAATAAGAAAACTCTGGTGGCAATTTAGACACTGGATTAAAGGAGAGACTAGAGGTAGGGAGATAAATAGTAAGCAGATGACAGAGTCCTGGTAGAACCTGTGGAGAACCTGAACTAGGGTTATTGTTGTGGAAAGACCATATGGGACAAGTTCAAGGGCATCAGGAAGGCTGCACTGACCAGACACACTGGCTCCAGCTGGGGACCTCAGGAACAGATGGCTACCAAGATGCCCCTGAAATTCCTGAGAATGACTGAAGGGAGATCATTGGACTATAGGTAAAGACAAATGTAGTCTTTTGTGTGTGTGTGGGGGGGGGTGTATTATCTGGGCAGAGGGATAGTCATGTCTTGGTGGCTCCTTTTAGCCGTAAGTCTGAGACTGGTCATCGCAAAAACCCACAGCTCTGAGGCTAACCCACTCTGTGTTTCTTCGCTGAGCCTGTTCTTGCCTTGTCTCATCTACTTTTCCACTTCCTAATGCTTCTGTTTCAGTTCCACAATTCTCGTGGCTCACACACTTGACTTCAGTGCCTTCTGCCCAAACACCCAGTCTCGGCCTCACTTCACTGCGCTGATCTTCCCTGGCATCTGATTAACACCCAGAGCTGTGCTGACTTTCTCCCCAGTTCCCAAGATGATCGCTAACTTCGATCTTACTCCACTATGACCTATGTTGGCAAGCCGGGGGGGTGAGGGGAGGGGGGTGTTGAGGAGCAGGGTGGAGAAGAGGAAGCTGGAAGGGGACCATGTTGTGGTTGAACCACTGCCCTCTGTGGGAATGACCTGTGGACAATGGAAGTATCAATGCAGGACTCAGTGTGAGGAGAGAAATAGAGACATGGATAAGTAAGCTGTTTCTGCTTCATTCTGCAGAAATATCTACAGAGATTAGATAATAGGAGTAAAGATAATAGAAAACAAAGATCAGGGAGGATCTACCCCCAGAATAATCCTGAATCACAACTAAAATGACTAAATCATTTTTATGAAGTGGTAACTTCATTGCTGCCTTTGTTTCAAAAAGTAGTTATAGCTGCATCTTTATTCATATTTATGAAATCTGGATATTTTTATGGTCATACCTTTTCCAAGACACCTAGACACCTAGACAACAGGAAAATGAGTGGAATGGAAGGTGTGAGGACTTAATGTGTGGTTTCTTGGAAGTTTTACTGAGCCGTCTATCTGGAAAAGTTCATGAACACCTAACCAAAGAAGCAAACAAGGAACAGTATCCCATTTTTCTCTCAGTGTCCCTAACAAAATTAACCTAAATTGTCTCAATATATATTATGTCTATCAGGACATCACTGAACAATTGCAGTGTTCTAAAATAAATTATTGGTGGTAAAGTTGGTGCAAAACAAAGACTATGATATGCCAGCCAAAAACATTTAGACTGCATTTTATTTTATGTTTCCCATTCTGGTAAGATTATAAAGCACCAAATTCTTTAATATTCTTCAATATATTTCTACATTCTGTTATGTTCTATCATTGTTTTATTCTTATACTATTACTGGTTTGCTTTAATTATTGTCATTGTGGAAGGCGTTCATTCTTTTTCCCCCCCTCCAAATTTCCTCTGAATTTGACTCTGGCTAAATTGAGGGTGTGTGTGTGTTCATGTTTTCCTACGGCTATTTCCTAGGTAGTTTGAAATTGTCCTTTTGAAATTTTTTCCTCTAATCCCAAAGTTGTTAGGGAAATACCTTTTTCTTAAGGATTTCTTTTATTTATTCAATGTCTTATTATTATTTTCCATTTTGTTATATTTAACTGGAAAATACAGCCTATACAATTTCTCCTTTAGATTTATTGAGATTTTCTGGTTTATGACTAGTTTTCAATAAATATCATGAGCTAAGGCTTGATTTTATAATGCAAAGTCTGATTTCTACTCAAATTTATTCTAGTGTCTTACTTTTTTTCCATTAATCAGTCCTATATAGAGAAGAACAGTGTCACCATTGCTAAGGTCATAATTTTATAAGCCAAATCTTTAGTATTATTTTTATATGACATTGATTTAGTCTTCAAAATAATTTGAATACATAAAAGTATATATTTTGGGCTAGAAAGTTTAATAATGAATCATTTCTGAGCCTAGACAAATAATGTTAAATTCTTAATTGCTTTTGTTGCTCCAGAGAAATAATGAAAGTAATTAGTTTCTGACAAGAAAAACACTCCCTGGAAAGTTACTAAGCATAGTAAAAAAATAAATAAACAAATGAAGTATCTTTTATAAAAATAATCATAAAATTCACCAGTCAGAAGCAACATGTAAAGGATACATTTTCATTTGGATTTTTCTTTTCACTAAGAGCATGGGCAAGAAAGATAAGGATCTGTTGGAATATACTTTCCACCTCAAATTGGTTACCTGAAATTGATCTGGCAGTGTTTTGGAGAGGAAAGTCACAAACAAATGGGGTGGAGAAGAGAGTCCCTTTTCCCTTTTTTTGTGAACAGCTCTCACAGTGGAATTTAATGAAAAAAGCAACTTGTGGAATGGAAGAAAATATCTGCAAACCATGTATCAGATAAGAAGTTAACATCCAAAATATATAAAGAACTCATACAACTCCATAACAACAACAACAAAACCAACAACCAAATTTAAAAATAAGCAGAGGACTCAGACGTTCTTCCAAAAAAGGCATAAAAATGGCCAACAGGTACATGAAAAAGTGCTTAACATCACTAATCATCAGGGTGCAAATCAGAACCACAGTGCAATATCACCTTACACCTGTCAGAATGCCTGTCATCAAGAAGACAGGAAATAATGAGTTGTCGAGAATGTGGAAAATAAGGAATCCTTATACATTGTTGGGAATGTCAATTGGTTAAGCTATTATGGAAAACAGTATGGAGGTTCCTCAAAATATTAGAAATAGAACTACCTTATGGTCCAGCAATCTCTCTTCTGTAAAGGGAATGAAAACATGATCTCAAAAGATACTTGTACTCTCATGCTCACTGCAGCATTGTTCACAGTAGCTAAGATATGGAAATGACATAAATGTCCATCAATGGATGCATGGATAAAGAAGATGTGGTATATTTTGTAGAAATTTTTATTTATTTGTCAGAGAGAGAGAGAGGGCATGAGCAGGGGGAGCAGCAAATAGAGAGAGAAGCAGGCTCCCTGCTGAGCAAAGAGCCCAGTGCAGGACTTGAGCCCAGGACTCTGGGATTATGACCTGAACTGAAGGCAGATGCTTAACTGACTGAGCCACCCAGGTGTCCCGATATGGTATATATGTATACATAAAGGAATATTATTCAGTCTTGAGAAGGAAGGAAATCTGGCCATTTGTAACAAAACAGATAGACCTGAGAGTGCTGTGCTAAGTGAGATAAGTCAGACAGAGAAAGACAAATACTATATGATCTCACGTTTAAGTGAGAGTGTAGACGCCAAAAAACCAAGCTTATAGAAACAGAAAGTAGAATGGTGGTTTCCAGGAGCTGGAGGATGGGAGCACTGGGGAGAAGTTGAAGGGTACAAACTTGCAACTAGTAGATAAGTAAGTTCTGGAGATCTAATCCACAGCATAGAGATTATAGTCAATAACACTGTATTATAAACTTCAAAGTTGCTGAAAGACTAGATCTTAATTGTTTTACCATAAATTATAATTATGTGACATGATAGAAATGTTAGCTAACATGTGGTAGTGATCATACTGCAGTATATAAATGTATCAAATCAACACATTGTGTACCTTAAACATACATAATATTTTATGTTCAATTATATCTCAATTTAAAAATGTATATAATATATATTAACCTCTGCTTTTGCCAACATGCCCTTTAAATCATCAGTATGGACTTGAACCCAAATGTGACTCTAAATTCTATTTTAAATTACGAAATTAATACATGATGGAAAATAGAGAAAAAGAAACCAGCACCCTAATACAAGCACTATTTCACATGTTGATTTATCTTCTAGTATTTTTTATTTGCCCCTTGTTTTCTTGCATTATTGTAAGTTAGAATATAATTCATTTGTATGCTGCTTATTTTACTTAAATATATGGTTAAAAATAATAGCCATTATTTTTCAAAGAAACAACAACAACAACAAAAACATTGAAAACAGTATCATAACAGTCCTTTCTTTATTTGTTGGATGTTCAAATTGTTTTTAATTTCCAATAATGCTGTAGTTTCACCTTCAGGCATATAGAGTTCTTTCATAGAATGTAAATTGAATTAAATTCCTAAAGGTTGAATAAGTAAAATTTTAAAAATGAATATTTCTATTATATTAGGTATTTAATAAATATTTGCCAATGAATGGATGCATATAAAATCCTTCACTACTTGTAATAAACAGAAGACAGAATCTGGGGCACCTGGGTGGCTCAGGGGGTTAAGCATCTGACTCTTGATCTCAGCTCTGGTCATGATCTCAAGATTTTGAGATCTAGCCTTGTGTCAGACTCTGCACTGGGCATGGAGCCTGCTAAAGATTCTCTCTCCCTCCATCCCTCCCATCACCTTCTCAAGAAAGGAGGGAGGGAGGACGGAATGAAGGGAGGGAAGAAAAAAGAAAACAGAATCCATTTTAGTTTAAATGGAAAGGAGTTTACTACAAGGCATATGACTGCATACAAAACTGGGGGTGCCGGGGAGTTAGGTTTGATGTTGACAGTCAGGAATAACAGGCAGGAGAAATGCCCACTGTACCTTCAGAACTGTTGTGGTGAAAGGTCACTGCTGCCAGTACCCACTGCTCAATCTCAAATGATAGGGACACTAAATTCTATACCTGAAATCAATATTACACTGTATGTTAAGGAACTAGAATTTGAATAAAAACTTGACAAAGGTAAAATAAAAGGGGCAGGACAGCAGCACCTGGAAAATTGTCCACATGTGGCTTTCAGTTATGTTGCTTATTTCCACCTTGCAGATCTCATGTCATTGTGTCTCCTTGACTTGATCACAAAGAGAACCCTAACTGCAAAGGAATCTGGGAAACATTATTTCTAGATTTCCAGTTTCAGGGTTATGGGAACACATCATACAAGGCACTAAGAGAATGTGTTTCACAAAGCCACTTAGTAATATCTGCCATAGAATTATAAAGAAGGAAAGGGAGGGAAGTTGAGAGGAAGGGGAGAAAGAAAAACCTTTTTTCTATGACTTTTACAGTTCTAATGTTACACTCAAATTCTACACCCAATTTGAATTTATTTTGTGTATGGTGATGGCATAGGGATCTAATCTTATTTTTTTCCAAATGAATAGCAGTTTCTTAAATAATTTCTTATTTCTACTGATTATTAATTGCCAATTTTTTCATATATTGAATTCTGTGCTCTCTGTGTTCTTTTCTATTGTTTTGTTTGTATAAATCATAAAGTATCAAATTTTTTTCTTTAAAATAAATTTTTTGGGGCCCCTGGATGGCTCAGTCATTAAGTGTGTGCCTTCGGCTCAGGTCATGATCCCTGGGTTCAAGCCTTGCATGGAACTCCCTGCTTGGTGGGAAGCCTGCTTCTCCCTTTCCCAGTCCTCCTTCTTGTATTCGCTCTCTCACTGTCTCTCTCTCTGTCAAATAAATAAGTAAAATCTTTTAAAAAATTAAAATACATTTTTTAATCTTAAGTACATTGCTTAAGAATAATCTTTTATTTCTTGGATGAAGTTTATAATAAGTTTGTCTGCTTTTGTTCATTTGTTTTACTCCATTTGGAAATTTGATTGAAATTACAGAAAGTTTTGTGTTCATTTAGGAGGAATGATAACTTCACCATACTGAACGTTCCTTTCTAATAACATGTTCTGTCCATTTGTTCAAGTTCAAGTTTTCTTATATGCCATATAGATTTCTCTATCTAGAATTAACAAATTGCTTATTATTTATTTCTGTATTCTTCATAGCTTTCATTGCTGTTACAAATTTGATTTTTTTGTCACATCCTTTTCTAACATTTATTGCTGGATATATAGGAATGTTGTTTTGTATATATTCATATCACATCTGCTATCTAATTAATTTTACTTTTTGCTTGTATTCCTATGTAGACATTTATGTCACCTCTGTATTATACTAATTTCATCTTTTCCCTATTGGCTATTTAGCAAATCTCTTGAGGGGATTTTGTAAATAAAGTTTGAGATCAAAGATGGTGGTGAAGTAGGAGGACCCTAGGCCCCTCTCGTCCCGTGAACACAACTAGATAAATGTCAGATCATCCTAAATAACCCAGAAACTAGCCTAAAGACTGACAAAACAAACTCCACAACTAAAGGGAAAGAAGAGGCCACCTTGAAGAAGACAGAGACTTAGACAAAATGCAAAGATGGAGGAATTTCTCCCAAATGAAAGAACAGGGGCACCTGGGTGGCTCAGTGGGTTAAGCCTCTGCCTTCAGCTCAGGTCATGATCTCAGGGTCTTGGGATCGAGCCCCGCATCAGTCTCTCTGCTCAGTGGGGAGCCTGCTTCCTCCTCTCTTTCTCTGCCTGCCTCTCTGCCTACTTGTGATCTCTGTCTGTCAAATAAATAAATAAAATCTTCTAAAAAAAAAAAAAGAAACCTACAAATGAATAATATAAAGCCGCAGCCAGAGATCTTGGTGAGACAGATAGAAATAACATGCCTGACAGAGAATTTAGAACAACAACCATTAGGGTATTCACTGGGCTGAAGAAAAGAATAGAAGGCACCAGTGAGACCCTTACCCTAGAGATAAAAGAGTTAAAAAAAGAATCAGAGATGAATAATACAGTAAATGAGATTGGCAACAGGTTTGATTAAATGAATTGCAGGCTGGAAGAAGCAGAGAAATGAATTAGTGACCCAGAAGATAAAATAATGGACAATAATTAAGATGAAGAAAAGAAAGAAGAGTATACAAAATGAGAATAGACTTAGGGAACTCAGTGACTTCATCAAATGTAATAACATTTGTATTATAGGAGTCCCAGAAGAAAAAGAAGAAGACGGGGGGAAGGGGCAGAAAATTTCCCTAATCTGGGGAAGGAAATAGACATCTAGATCCAGGAAGCACATAGAATGCCCATCCATATCATCAAAAGCAGGCCAGCACTGAGACATATTGTAATTAAATTTACAAAATATAGTGACAAAACAAAAATCTTAAAGGCAACAAGACAAAAGAAGTCCTTAACTTACAAGAGAAACCCCATAAAGCTAGCTGGAGATTTCTCAACGGAAATTTGGCAAGCCAGAAGAAAGTGGCATGATACATTCAAAGTACTGAATGGGAAAAATCTGCAGCCACAAATATTCTGTCCAGCAAGGCTGTCATTCAGAATACAAGAGATGAAGAGATTCCCAGACAGACAAAAACTAAAAGAATTTGTGACTACTAAACCAGCCCTACAGGAAATATTAAAGGGGACTCTTTGAGTGCAAAAGAGAGACCAATAGTGACAAAGACAAGAAAAGATCAGAGAAAATCTCAAGAAACAATGACAAAATAAGTAATA